>UELV01139430.1:0-22176 GCA_900490015.1 Megastigmus stigmatizans
CTCTCTCTCTCTCTCTCTCTCTCTCTCTCTCTCTCTCTCTCTCTCTCGTTCTTTCTCGTTATATACGCTGCCAAGACGGTTCGTGACCTTAGGAGAGGACGGGTGTACCGGTAGTTCTTTTTTTCCCCCTTTCGCGCGTTTGCTCTGAACATGGCGAGCTTCTCTCTTGCACCGTACGCATGCAGGACTTTTAAAAGGCGCCCATATTTCTCTTTAGTCTCTCAGTCTTTTGCTGGAATGAGCTGTTCTTTAAATTCACAGATCGGCGTTTCCGCGATTGGCTACAGGCTTTTAACGGTTTTTTGTTTCTATTCCGTTGAATTCGAGCTGCGCAAGTTTTAGCGTTAGTCGGAGCTCTAGTTCGAGTTTTTTTTTAAATTTTTTTAATGTATCATGAGTCTGTTCGGACGGAAATTGGGTCGTCGCCAGAGAGAGACAGAGAGAGAGACAGAGAGAGACAGAGAGAGAGAGAGAGAGAGAGAGAGAGAGAGAGAGAGAGCAAGGGTTTACGATATTTTTTAAGCTGTTTAGGAGACAGATCAATACATGTAAAAATAGACATTTGCCTGCTCTTGCGATCAACTTTGTTCTGCTGATTAAAAATAGTGTCCGGCGCCTTGTCAGAGTTTGGTTCGCGGATGAAATGTAGTCTGGCCTCGTATCGAAATGATATCAGATTTATTTGCGATGCTTGTGCAATTGAAATTTTTATTGCAATATACGATTCCTATTGTGTTTCAAATGGATACTCGGAATGCTCGTACAAAAATAAATTTGCTGTTGTATAGTGAGAACAATTTGCATGGCGAATATATCCGACTACAATTACAACAAAAAAAGAATATTTAATCAAATTATTTTATTTTCCATGAATTTAAATCATTAAAGTTTACATTTACATTATTAATACATTGTGAATTAAATTAAATACTAATTTGAATACATGAATATATAATAATTCTTATAAGTATTTTATAATTTATTTAAAAAAGTCAGAGTAATTATTTAAAAGATAACGTGTAGACCTAGTTGTATTTTTATTATAATAATATGAAATAGTAATTATTGCTAAAAATAAATGTTTAAATAGAATAATATTACATAAAACTGAATGCAATATTATACATATAATATCTCTGAACTAAAATTAAAAATATTCTTTTTTATAGTGACTGAATTTAAGTAATGCATGTTTCGTAACGTCTATGGGATCAACATGTGTCATTGTAACATAACATATCGTACATTATAAAAATACATAGTTTTACGAAGAAAAATGGTCGTAACTATATGACCCACCTCTACCTCACTTTTAAAGTTATGTATACAGTTGTTATTTCATAATAATCCTCTGAACTAAAAGTGCGCTATGGTAAGTTCCTCATACTTAAGTATGTGCTCGTAAAGTATAAAATATGATTACTTAGGTACATATTCTGCCTTTCTTTTTATTATCTTGATCTCGGAAATTTGAACAAAATCAATATTCAAATGTTTTTTTACAGCAAATGATATAACTGTGATTGATAGTACATTGCTTTTTTTAAAACAGCAACGCTTACCAATGCGCTTACGTTATTTTTAAACGAGGAGGAGCAGCACACGTAGAATTGACACATGAATTTGTGAAAGTAGGTAACGATGTACATACTATTTCACTTTAGCTGCACATGAAAAAGAATTAGCACTAGCGCGGAATTCGTTAAAAAAGACAATAATTATAAAAGACCCGTTTGCAAATTAGATTTTTTGAATTTTTAGTTAATTTTAATCAAGTATTCATTATGAATATTGACATAAAAAAAAGAGATTGTCTACATTCGTATTTAAATAAACAAATAAACAAAAGATTCTCTGAAGGATATTCATACGTATGCTACAAACTGTCCATTTCTAATATTACCCGATAAATGGTCGTATATAATGTGTGTACCTAAACTAAATATCAGGCGAGGGAATATTTAAATTAATATTTGGGGTGATCTCTAAGTTATGAAATTTAATGATTTTGGGATTCACCCTTTTATCTATCTGAACTCATCTCATTTATTGTAATTAGATAAAACTAATATTATGTAAATTAATTGTATTTTTTTATGTTTTATCAATTTACTTTGCAGAAAGAAAAATACATTTAAAAAGTTACATCTCTAGATTAAAGTATTAAATTAAACTCATTATATTACTTTTTTTGTAGATTACAAATAAAACTTCCATACAAACATGTTTCATTCTTCTTTTATTTCCTATCTATGTTTTTGAAGTACTGAAACATATTTTTTAAACATTTGTTTCACTTTCAAAGCGACAACAAAGCATTTTAATCCCACAGAAAAGCGTATTAGCTCGGATAAGACATCAATGAATATTAAAGATACGAATCAATAATTTCCTATTCAATTTGCGACCGAATAGCGCTGCTTACAGTAATCGCTGCGCATTATTAAAGGAATAATTACGTCATTGTCACGAGAAACCTCTAGGCTTCTCAACACTTCATTCCTGGCTCCGTTAATTTTCTTCCCTAAATAAGAAATATCTCGAGAGCCAGAAAATAGTCGCTGTTAGGCAGCTGCGCGTCAGAACTCCCAAGTATTTCGCAACATTTTATCGGGAGAGGGAGAGAGAGAGAGAGAGAGAGAGAGAGGCAGTTCAGCGGCGGCGGGCCCTAGGAATTTCGCATAGTCCTCGAATAGTTTTGCCGCCGGTTCGCGACGCATCCTACGGAGTCGTCCTCGTCGTCGTCGTCGTCGTCGTCGTCGTCGTCGTCGTCGTAGTCTGAGCGCGGAAACGCGTCACGCGAACGTCGTCGAGACTGAAGCTTGAATCGCGCGAACCTTGCCGCCAGACCAATATATAGCTCCTAACAATTCGCAGTGATCTTCTCTTATTCAATTTGTGTTCTGTGTAATAGCGATCCCTCTGTCTCTGCATTTGTTAATGCAGTCATGTACCTAAAGAGTAACGTAATTTTTATACATGCAACGTTTCGAATAAATATATTGCGATGAAATTTAAGTCGTTTTCAGTTTAACTTTTATTTAAAAAACTAATAGAGATATTTATTTTATTGCCCACGAAAGTTGAGAGATTTAAATCCACAAAGTAACAATATATACAAGCTCAAAATATTTATTTTCATACTTGCTCTTAATTTGAATACTTTTTAAAATAATGGGTTAACAAAATAAATGTATATTCTTAGCAGTTCTTCAAATGTATATACAGTTCAGTTAGAAAAAAAAGGCAGTATTAAAACCCGTACCATTTACAGAAGCAAGCATAACAAAGAAACATGCAAACACGGAGGTAGGGAAAAAAAGAGAAAATTTCAATTTACACCCAATTGGAAAACAAATTGTCAAAGTCCAGGGACAAATCGAATAACGCGGAAGAGAAATTCACGATGATTTGGGCTTATAAAACATTTGTGTTTGCATGTACATGCTTTTTTTTTATTCAGCGCGACCCATCGCTCGCCAACGCATAAAAAGCACGCACCAAAAAAGAGAGAGAGAGAGAGAGTGAGAATGATAGCGAGAGAAGGAATTTTCATCCCCGGCTTTTCTATACATCAACCGTCCGATTCATCTCAATTTAAAGCGCGTCAAAGCACATATATACAGGCGACAGAACGCGGTATCCCCCCCCCCGCACCCGCGCAGCGATCGAAATACGCGCGCCTGTCCGCTGATATATGGAGTGCCGAGGTGTGTGTGCGTGAGCTCGTATATACACATATGCCTTGTGCGATATGTAAGCAAAGTAGGAATAAGAGAAGAAAGAGGAAAGTTCTGGCGAACCTAGCGCCAAGTCGATCAGCTATCTAACAGGACCTCTCGACCGCGCCTATCGATCTCAGTTAGGAACTTTGAATGAAATTAGTTCTTGGTCCAGATTAACTTGCTTGTTTATGCCGTTGGCACGGAAGCTGCCGCTCTGCTGTGGATGTGTTTATGTACCTAGCCCACTGTCACTGCTGCTGCTGCGGCTGCAGCCTTGTAACGTCTCTCGCGTAACGCGATCAGCGAGCTCGCGCGTTTTCACTTGCCTGCGCAAATAATATAAGCCCCGAGGTACCCTATCTCTTCCTCCTTCTCTCGTACATGGCTGTGCAGCTAATGCAGCTGTAGGCGATGAGAGTAAGGCAACTAGTGCAGGAGTTAATGAAAAAGAACGTCGACCTGAGCCGTGGTAACAAATATAAGGTGTGCGTTTTTGCGCATCGCCATTTTGATGCTTATTGTGTTTGTGCACCGGTGCACTTATGTAGTATTGCGCTTTTGTGCACCTATTGTTAGAATTGGATTCGAAGACGAAAGGTGGATTCCATCTTAAATGCACTATTAATTATTGGCTATGAATTAATCGACAACTATATTCATATGCTCTGTAAGTAATTGTTTATATTTTGTTATTTTCTTATTCGTTCATCATAACATTATCAAATAATATCAATTTTTAAGTAAAATGTATGTTGTAAAATAAGTAAAAATAAAATAAGTTCCTATTAGGGTTAATAAAAGGCAATTATTAATTATCGGGAAGAAACAAATATTTGGTTATTCCAAAAAATCTATTTTTATCCGTCGGCCTGATAATGTACATTAATTTGGGAATTTCAGATTCACAATTGGAAGCTGATTGTAATTTTAATCTGTTTGTTGTTCCAAATTTTGTTGTCGTATAACAAAAAGTAAAAAATACGATTACAGCTTTATCATATTAAAAAAGTATTTTTCCCACATTTGCACGATAAGTTACATATCAGCAAATGTTTAAGTGGCAGTAGTAAACACAATCGTACCACCAAATATTCGCGGAAATCCCAAAGACGCGAGCGATGTAGAAGAACTGAAAACGAAAGAGCGAAAGATAGCTGTATATATATAGATGAGCCAACAGGACAACAGCCGCGCGGAAGTGCATAAATTACCCATTCTGCCGCGGTGGTTCGCACGATAATAATAATAATAATAATTAGGGGCAAAGCTCTCTTTTTTCGCGTATCCCCGTTTCGTGGGGGCCCTAGTTTTCGACTCTATGGGAAAGTGCGCTTGTCAGTTTCCGTGTTGCGAAAGAACTGGCGCGCCGTCGCCGTGTGAGAGCGCCTATAGTACAGAGCGCTTCGACGTTCGTTACAAACGGATCGGCGTGAGCCTGTGGACTGCGAACACTGCGCAGTTGTTTGTCCGTCCGAGCACATAAGGATTTGCGCGAGAGCACGTGAATTGCAACGCTAGCAGCACGGCGGAGGGCCACGCTCAGTCGGCCTTGTGTTTGAATTTCCAATCGGACGGCGAGTGTAAACGAGCAGCTGGACTATTTGAAAATCAAATGATTCTAGCTCGGACGTGTGCGCGATAATGGCAATGCAGAAGCTGGTTAGTCAAATTAATTTCTCTCAAGTTTTGCAATTTGCTTGCGTGATGCGGGAGCTGGAGAAGCACTGCCGCATTAATTCTGGGCCTCGAGAGAACCTATAAGGATTCCTATATGACTATTATGTCGAAGGAATTGTTACGTTACAGAGGCTTGAAATGTCATAGTAGCTGCTTACATCTGTATGTCAGAGTTCGATGGGGCTTTTCATTTGCAAATGGAATCTATCATGAATGTGAAAATTACAATTGGCAATTCTTAAACCTCGAATGTACTTATTACCATCAATTTTTGAAAGAGTCATTTAACTTGGTCACTTCAGAAAAGCGACATAGTTTCCGATTACGAAGTTCCGCGTGATCGTCACGGAAGTGGCGGTAATTTCAAACTATAATATTCCAGCAGGCTCAATGGTCCACCTACTCAGTGTTTTTTATCCCAGACCCTATGATTTTTAATGCATCGCGCAGTTGCACATCGCAAGTCGCGTTCATTGTTAAACAACATTCCTTCTTCATATCATTTCCCGATTATTGTCATCATTCTCAATTATTATTTAATGAAGATTTCTCCTAAATATACCACTACGCTATATGCATCTGGTTTGCAAAATAAAGTATTAAATAAACAATAGATGTTGACTTTTAGCTAACATTTTATTTTCATGGAAGCCTAAATATCTATTTACTGTAATTAAAAGCAGTATGATTTTTGATCTCCACTTTTTCCAGTTATTCTGTAATGACCCTAGTATGCATTATATCCGCGCGTGTCTATTTAACCTGTTTATTCGACAGCCAACTACCTTGGGAGAGCTTCGAGTTATTCTGTGAACAAATATTTGTGAATTTACTTTCGACAAGTCACCTCTAATTAATACGTAAATCAAAGTTCCGTCAGGCGAATATATTAGGTGTTTAGGTCACCGCAGAAACTATACCATGGACGTACTAGTCTGAATATATAAATAGATATATATACGTGTTTGAACAAGCTACTCTAAACACTTCTATAAATAACGTGATGTACCTCGCGAATTACGTTAAACCTCGACTATCGTTTAAGTTCTTATTGGAAAATCCGATTTTGAAGTTTTAAAATGCACCGAAAAATATTGAAAAATAAAAATGAATTTTATCCAAATCCAAATCAAGTTTTTACTTCAAAACTTTTACGTTAATCTCGCAGAGAGCGAGAAAGGGAAATAAAGGAGAAAAATTTAAAAAAAAATTTCGTATCTACGCACACTAAATATTAATCATATTTATATCAGCGAGCAATATTAAGGCCAGTGGCATCGATTTAAGTAGACGCGAATTTAATCCCTTAAAGTTCGCGATCATGGTCGGGTTATGAATTACAAATATAAATATTGCACTCGCGTAGTCTCTTTCGCCGTATGTATAGCCACGCATAAACCAAGTTTATATGGAATCGCGGGACTGAAATCGTATAACTTTGTTCTCGCGCTGGACAGCGGATTCACTTTACTTGCGGCACTAGGCCACGAGAACCAAGCTACTGCTGCTGCTACTGCTTCTGCTGCCGCATCTCGACCCAAGTTTTCCACCAAAGAACATCCACCGCTACGAATTTATGGATAGTTTTAAAAGCTAGAAAGTCGCGCGTGTTGTGGTACTGTATGATTAATACAATAAGTAAGACTAAAATACTTTCGCCTGCAGTTTTTTTTTTAACTACATTTCTTTAATTATTTCAAACAATAAAGTTTTAAAAGAATAAAATTTATGGACAATGTTTCAATAATTAATAAATTGTACTCGTACGAATAAACAAAAGTAGAATCTGAAATTAACTTAGATAATTGTTGTGTGCTGTTTTCGAAACATTTTAGTTTCTTCCGTAGTTTTTCAAGTATTTTATTTGGATTAAATAAAATGTTAGGTTTTAACGTACTTTAAATTGGAAATATTGTTCATTTTTGAAAATCATGAAACACTTCCGATTATAAATACTGTTATTTTATTTATATATAGGTATAAGCATGGGAACGGTAGAATATACTATTTAAATTACTTATTTTACGTTTATAATGCGTTAATTTGTAGACGATTATTAAAATTATAATAGCAATCAAAATATGAGCGTTTAATTTTTTTAGTCAAGTCATACAATAGAGAATACAATTTTTCTCATTGGCCCTGTTTGTATAATAAATGTTTATCGATTAATTAAAAAAGCATTGTATTCTGTAATCGCATAATGATAATATAATGATCCAAACAGCGAATATCGTTTAGTGTAAGTATTATATACTGGGCATATCGTATTAAAATTTTAATCGTCCCTCCGTATTATTCCGAGGTGTAATTTTAATAACTGTAAATTATTATGCTCAACATTAATTATGTTTAGCTATACTGAAAATTATTTCGATTATATATATATACTCACGATTCCATCAAGTTCATAGATACAAAAGCAATTACAGTTGCGTATAGTATTGCAATTACGTGCAGCATATCCACCATCTATAATTAGAAATTTGCTTTCGGCAGATGTCAACATTGTGACCTAATATTCTTTGAATAATCATGAAATTGTACGTTAATGAAGATCGAGCTTATCTCTTTGACGCGGTACACCGTCGTCATTTTGTACACGCACACACGCTTGGCACACGTTATTAATTCCTCCTGAGGAACAATTATAACGATTTTTCGTTATTCCATCGCAAATAAAAAACCATCCTTTTACGCTGTTCTCTAAGTATAATGGAGCATAATTCAAGGCGGAGTAGGAGGAGATTGCTTCTCGATCGCTTCTTTTTTCCCCAGAGCGCGTCGAACTCGCGGCCGCGCGCGACACCGCATGAATTTATGCCGGATTCTGCTTTCGGAGCACAGCTTAACTACATATTTCCGGGACTCCGGCTGGTGGTGGTGTCCTCCTTCTTCCCACTCCCAGGGATTCTCCCGGTGTGCCCGCCATATTTTCTAGCCGGCACGTATAATGCTCTTCCCATCCAATGGCTGGAAAATAAATTAAAAAAATCCAGCGTTCGCAATCGAAAAGGAGTCATATCGAGCTCTCCACACTGCACCGAGAGACACTCTTTATGCGCAACTATATAATTGCAAAAAAAAATATGTCGGAAAACTAGACGGTAAAAGGGAATGACAGGGGGAGGTGTAAAACGGCTGGCAGTTCTGTAGAGAATCGAGAGAGAAAAAGTGTCCGATCACCAACAAACGCGACAATAGACGTTCACCTATATACATTCACGTATACGCTGCACACTTACGTATCCACGCATACCTGTAGATGTAGTCGCGAGCTTGGATTCTTCCGCGGGTTGATTTTATATCCAAGACACGAACTCGATTCTCCGGCGGGATGGAAGTGTGTGTGTATGTGTTCAGTCTCCGGTCCCTCACTGCTGCACAAGTGCGCCGACTCATCCCCTCTCTCCTGCAGCGATTTCGCGCAAGCAAACTCTCTCCGCGTCTTCCCCTCATCTCTCTTATACCTACCTGCAGGTTCTATGCACGCTCACACATACATCGAGCCTCTCTCTCTCTCTCTGTGTCACTCTGTGTGTGTGGGTGTGTGTGTGTTTAGACTCCGAGCGCATCGGTTCTGTATACGCGAGAGAAGGAGCGAGGGCTGCTGTGGCTCCAGGGGTAGTTTGAATTAAGCCCATGTAGACAACTCGTTATGTCGTTACGTGGACGTGAGCGGTCGCGCGTAGAGAGAGAGGGAGAGAGAGCTTCTGCAGCAGCAGGAGCAGCGCTCGGTAGTGTGTTCGGGGCTATGGCCCAGAGAGTAGACAGCGATACTGTCGGGGCGCGGCGAATCTGGATGGTCGTTATGTTTTACCTAGCGAGACCGACTGCTGGCACATTCACCGGAGAGAAGAGGTAGATGTAGACAGAGAGAGAGAGAGAGAGAGAGAGAGAGAGAGAGGTGGATGTGGTGGTGGAGGGGTAGGGGGGCCGTGGGGTCGGTTTGTTGACCGGATAACTCTGCGGCAGGGGCTGTTCCGTGCACTACTTCGATGTGTTCTTGATTGCGGCCACTCTCCCTGAGGCAGCTCTCTCCCTCGTACGCGTATGTGCGTGGAGAACGACGAGCCGTGCAGTAGTGGCGGCTTCATTGTCCGCATGCGGATCCTGACGATCTATATGTATGTATATACGTGTATTGTCGCTGTGCTGTCATTCGTGCATCCGTTTTTCTTCTCTCCCAGGTGGCAGCGTAAAATCTTTATTCGATCGTAGAATCGCGCCTATACGTGTGTAGTGTGTCGCGGGTCTCTCTCTCTCTCTCTCTCTCTCTCTCTCTCTCTCTCTCTCTCTCTCTCTCTCTCTCATCTCGTAGTAGATCCCGGTTTAGAGAGGTTGAAAAGCACCGGGTTGTTGGGTGGAGAATGAGATTTTGTGATGCCAGTGCCTTATTTCCTTCGTGGCATAAAGTGTGTATACGCGAGCAATGTATATTGTATGGCTGTGGACCATTTCTGCCCTGGATGATGTATGAAAGGGAACGCTAATTTTTATGTGAAATGAATACACAGTGCAGTATGATCACTGTGCTAAGCTGTATATGCATAACCCAATTGTGTGTCTAATTCTGATGTTCAGCGGTAATTGATGTACGACTTGATGTATCTTGGTATAATTTAACTTTAATCTTATAATCTTCTATTTTTGTTTCAATCTTTATCTATTATACATTTTACATAAAGGAAATGAAGTCCTTCCGTTTCAGCCAAGTAAAATATATCGAAGAAAATCGTACATAATTTATGCACCTTGAAGCGAAGAAAGGTTTGCTCTAAAGTCTGCCAAGAATCCAATTAAAAAGTTTGGCATAGTTTAGCGGAAATTGACACAATTAGTCACATCCTAACTTGACTTAATTTTCTCCACTAAGGGTGTACTTATGAATTTCGTTTAATACGTACTGAGCACAAAGTGGAATAGATTTTCAACCATTTAATACTGATGAAAAGCTTTGAAAATAGATTTCATTTCAGTCACAAATATATGCTTGTGAAATTAATACTCGATTCATGGTTATATTATATCATAGTAATAATTCATAAATAGTCATAAAATTATGAATAATTAACTATGAAAACTGTGAAAAGCATTTTAGAGTAATACAGAGTAATGCGCAGAACTTTCGTTCTCTTTCCCAGTTTTTCAACATATCCCGCAAAGAACTATCTCCACGCTTTAGAAGATAGCGTGCCAGTGCGAGGAGGAAATAAAAAGTGGACGCGAGCAATGGATAAAAAAATACCGATAGCTCTGAATGCAAGAGTCAGTTTAAACGTGATTAATTGTGTGTATCCGAGCGTGAGTGTAATTAAGCATATCTACGTATTTACGTTCCGAGTATATGGGGAAATCCACGAAACCTTTGATCTTTTTGATATTCGGTGGTCTACACATGAAAAAATATTAAAATCATGTATCAAGCATATAGGCCTTTAGTTTTACAGCAAAACTGTCGAATATGATGATATTCATTCCATCATCCTATTTTCAAATTGATTAAAGAGACTGTACCAGGCCTAATGAAGACAATGAAGGTGCTAAGAACGTTGATTCATTAAATAAAATAACAAAACAAACTAATGCAAGAAACCGTATATCGAACGGTAAAAATAATGATCTAAGTAAAAAATTTGAAAAGAAAAAAAACATACAAAATTTGTCTCTACAAGATCAAAAACGTACATTAAGAAAGAGGAAGGAGTAACAAGTTTTTTTTGTTTATTCATTATTGTAAATTTTATACGTTATTGACTATAAACATTGCGTATATACACATTGTATAATATTTTGCTGTTCATTTAATATATGTATGTATATGATTATCATATACATATTATATATTACTATTTTTTATATGTATAGTTTATTTCTAAATAAATATTTTATTTGTTTCAAGCTTTAAATACTAACATTCTTCATTCATATTCAATTTTTCCCCTCACTTTATCTACCTGCATCATTTTTCTGAACTGTTACTTGATACTTTTTCTTAAATTAAGTATATGTATAATAAAAAAACAACCATATTATAACGATGAATTAATGATCAATTGATTTTTTTAGTGACAAAATCTATTTTTTAATTTTTTTTTTGCTATAAAATTTTGAGACATCACTAAAAACGAGTTACGCAAATATATTATTGTCTAATAATGTCAAAGAAACATGCTCAAAAAATAAAAAATGTGTGCCTCAAGATTTGAAATTGGATTTTGTTTTTGTGAAAAATCAAAGGTTTCGTGGATTTCCCCATATACGCAAGTGCACACAAGGCGCGTATGAGTCTATTTGATATGAATATGCGTTTATACGGTATATGGAAGAGGCAGGAAAAAGAATCACTGTAACCAAGCCGTACAACGAATTACCAGTTCGAATTCAACTCCCTTTTTATCATCCAACAGTTTAGAATTCTTTGGCATCAATTCGGAATTCTACGTGGCACGGGTGTAATACGCGTACGCGAAACCTGGGCGTCTTTCCGAGCTTGACGTTGATTCGTTGATCCGCAATGGCAGGGCTGCAAGGGAGACAGAGAGAGAGAGAAGCGCTCCGTAGTGCCGAGAGAGATATTTCAGTCACGACATTTTACAGTTCCGCGAGTTTAACTAAACTCTGAGTGTCTACCCTTCCCCAAACTCACGTTGCTTTATTACCTAGTTTCGATGTACAGCAGTTTTACGGAGCTTTCGTTTTTACGGCTCCAATTTTTTAGCCGATATTTTTAAATTATGCGAGCACACGCGCGCCCGTCTCTTGTCTCGTTTTGTTTATCCCTTCCTCTCTCTCTCTGGTTTTACGCTCATTCGGTCGTTCATGCCGGACCTCGCCCCATCGGTGACCCTTTTTTTTCTCCGTTCTTGTTGCTCATTCCCTCCATATCCGGGCACTGATGAAACACAATTACATGGCTACGCGCGCACGCGCTCGCAGTCGGCGCACCGCCATAATGAGGGAAATTTGTTTTTGCGCGCAACCAAGATCCCTGGGACCTCTCCTCGTTGCATTAGTACATTCGCGAGGAAACTTCGTTTCAGCGATGGTTTAAGCTAATTTTTAGGGAATATACCCAAATTAGCGTTCGAGATTGTTTTGCGCTCTCGACTTCGAATCGAGGAAACGTTTAGATTAGACCAGTACTGTTTGTTTATAAGCAAAAGACAAGCGCATTGTGAGAATAGAGCGTTCCAATTTGAGCTCTAATTGGATAAATTAGTTATATTAGTTACTTTTTCTTAAGCTCGATCGACCCAGTTTTATTCGGCGAAACATAGTTTTTTTTATCAATATAACTTTTATTCCTTTTCAGCGGAGTAAAATTTTTCTTGCTGCGCGAGGTAAATTACGCAGTCAACCTCTAGCACGCAGAGCAAGTGAATTATTTAATGCGCAGAAATTCGAAAAGTAGATCGCTCACCCGGCAAAAGGCTTTCGCGCAGTAAGTAATTTGATGGCAAAAAATTAAATTTAGCTCGTTAACATCATAGTGGGAAGAACATTTTTCTTGATGATTCTTTCGAACTATCACCCGGCTGATACCTGCGCTCATTAAATACATAATTTATAAAAAAGAATGTAAAGATGCCAGTTACGTCTCGCGATTCTAGAATTTTATTGCATGACATAATTCAATTATTATGCATTAATGAAAACTGGCAAGGTATACGTTTTATGTCAAATGATAATACTCGATTTCTTGGAATAAGATTTCGGATGAAAATTCCGTTCATTATTTATTTTCTCAGAAATTTATAAACGATAGTAATGTAAAAATATTTCTAGATAATCCGATTCTCGACGACAGAACTTGATAAAGATTCTGTATTATTATTTTAAAAGCTTTGAGTATTTAAGGTAATGCTATTGGGCTGCCATCATTTCTATAATAAATGAGGGGTTATATATTTATATACCATATTTTATCTACTCGTTGTTTTCTTTAAATTTTTAGATAGTTAAATTGTCATAAAGTTTTTTTTTTATTTTATCTTTTGTGAAATAAAATTTTTTCAGATAACATTGCATTTAATGAAAGCAAAGAAATACATTATAGTAAGCTTTAAAAAGAATTTATTATATTACTTATAATTGTAATTATTATGATTTTCCAAAAAATTATAAAACAAATTCATGGAATAGTTGACAAGATCTGTGTTGAAAATCTTAAAATTTTAAAAGTTATCTCGCATTAATTCTTGTAAAAAAAGTAGTAATAGAAATGTACTGTAATGGTGTCCAAATTTAGGATTAAAAGAAAGTACGGAATTCATTACTCTAAAAGCCAGTGCTGTACCCTATACATTAGTGCCAAACCGACAATAAGTGAGCTATAGCTACTGTAGGTACTGCTACTACTACTGCTACTGCTGTTTATTATATACACCACATTTACTTTAACTTCAAATCCAACACTCTCGTCTCCTCAAAAAGAGTTTCCCCAATAGTAACCATCAATTCTATCCAAAGTATCCAAGCAAAAAGACAATTCTCAACTAAAACTGCTTGTCTATGCGGATCCGATAAAATATGTAACGGTCACCATCCCGTTTCCCGTTCCCGAAAACTTGAGAAAGAGCGAGTCGAAACGCGGCGCGCGGTTAGAAGTACAGAGAAGCGCTCGAGGCCCACGTGTGCGATCGCTCGCGCGCGGAGCGCACTGCGGTCATCGTTTCTCTCTTGGTCTTTCTGAGTCTCTGGAACCCAAAGCTATCTTCTAATTGGAAATGGCGCGAACTGCTAATTCACCGTAAACTGCGAGCGCCCGCGCTAAAAGTTTCCAAGCTGCCGCAGTCGCGCGCGTTAATTTGCGCCCCCTAAGCCCCACTTTTGATTTGCATAGAAGTTTGATAACCTGCTTCTCAATCTACCCCTCTTCCTCTCTCTGTCTGTCTCTATCTCTATCTCTCTTTTTCTCTTTCTCTCTTTTTCTCCGAATGAGCGTGGAAAAGTGTCTTTTTCGAATAAGTTCCGATTAATGAGTTATTTAACGATCCCAATTTTTTTTAGACAAACATTGGACAGTCAAATTATATGAGATCTAGGTTGGTCCATCAGTAAAAGAGATTTGCTGTTCACTTAAAAGGTGAATATTATATCTTGAAGAACAATAACAGAAAGTTGAGAATTAGAGAACTAAAATTTTTTGTCCTTTATAGTTTAGGATAAGGATCAATATCCGTGGGCAATGTTCCATCAAGGTATTATGCATATTGAACTGCTTAAACTGTTTAGAACTTATTAGTAATGGGTCATGCTAGTGTTAACATACTTAACGCAATTAAGAAGATAATAATAGCTTGAAATGATTTACACTAATTTGCTACATATAATTGTTGTTTTATTCTTGTGTAATGTGCAGACCTCTTGCTTTTTAGGACTTTCGTTTAATCTAACGTATAATGCTGTACCTTGATTGTCTTGGAAGGCATTGCAGGATTTTTTTTCATTGTGTACTTTCGTTCTGGTACTGCAGACGTCGTGTATTTCTTCTCGACGATCTCAAGGATAAAATTAAATATATTAAACACGTTTTCTTTTTTTAAATTTAGTTGTGTTTGTTTATTCTGAAGTTAATTATACTGTTTAGGCGTTTTGCGCTCTTTTACATTGTTTATTTCTTTACAATTACACTTTAATTAAAAACAATGCGTTCTCTTTATAAATACACATACTCTATCGCTGTACATTTGTATCGAGTAGGAGGAGAAAAAAATGAATAAAAAGGAACAAAAAACTTAATTGGCTGAACGACTTTTTTATCCATTCAACAATACGTCAAGATACTCAACCTTGATATTAAATTTCGCGAAACTGAAAACTGCACTCCTCGACTTTTGTCCTCTCGCATACTCCACTGCAGCAACTAAAAAAAACTGGTTTTCTTTAATTATTCCAGGCTTTTCGAGAGCACAATGCTTGTAGTTATATTTGTTAACTCCTTTTTTATTCCATCGCACTTTTATACGATTTTATGACCTGCATATTAAATTTTTTGTCGAGTTAGACTGTAGAAAGAAAATTGCAATGAAACCAAAATTGCAAAATTAAGATTAAAAACGAGCTTGTCCCTGGCATTCTCTTAAAAATGTATTTATAACAAGAGTGGTAGAGAACTTCTATTCGCGACCTTAATCGAACATCGATAAAAGAGTTAACTATATAGAAATAATTGCGGCAGGCTTCTTTTATACACAAGAATTCATTAATCTTTTATTGTTTTGCATTTATTTTATTATTCTATCAAACAATTTATTTTACGCTTGAAACACTATAAAAAAAATCCACAACTCTATATTTGATAATTTTAATTTGTTTTGTATATTTATGATTTTATGACTATAAGTCTTGAATCTTTTGTATTTATTATCTATTATATGGTATTTGCTACGAGGCTACTTAGTCCATATAACGATTTATTTACTTTCCCCGTATTTTCGTGATGTCATTACTCTAAGTAAATAAACAATTTTGAAACTGTCGGATCTCTTACAAACATTATTCATATAAGTATTTACTCACATGCATTGGAACAGAGTATCCATCTTAATCATCGTTCTTACAAACAAAAGCGAAACCGTCCATGTCAGTTGCAGGTTAGCTGCACCAATAAGAGTCGAGTTGTCACAAGGAGTAGAATTTTTGGACAAGCTGGTTTAAAATGAATGGTCTCGGCATACGTAAACGCGCGGGGCCAGCAGCAGCAGCAGCAGCAGCAACTGCCATTACCAGCAGCTCCAGCGCTTCAGAGTCGCCAGCTTTGCGCTAGTCACAGAGTGCAAAATCGTATATATAGAGGGAGCGAGGGCAGCAGTGGCGGCATTTGCTTAAGCTTCCCAGATTTTAGGTCAACTGGCACTGGAGCCTAAACGTTTCTCCACTTGCGCGCGCTCTGCACGAAATGTGGAGAGGCGCGGCGGCCGCGGCAGCGGCAGCGGCTTCGTCATATTCGCGCGCGCGTGCATGCATTAAGGAATGACGCTCCGCGCGAGCACAGTAGGAAAACGCACACACTCACACACACACATATATATACGGAGTGAGAGAGAGAGGGGGGGAGAAAGAGAGAGACACATGCACGAGCGCGCGTAACGCTGAGAAATTTTTGCTCTCTCGAGCGAAATGTAATTCGTTCATACGGAGAAGAGAGAGCGAAAATTTTCTCTTCTCTCTCTCTCTCTCTCTCTCTCTCTCTCTCTCTCTCTCTCTCTCTTTCTCGTTTCCTTCCTCTTAGCGAGAACGAATCTTGCAAATTAACTCTGGATGTCTAGGAGGAGTCTCGTGGGAGTTTTTTCCCATATCTCTCTCTCTGTCTCTCTCTCTTTCTCTATCCCCTTTTCTTTCTCTTTTTTTTTATAGCGTAAATAGACGATTGGACTAACAAAGCAGTTTGTTTGTTTAACCCATGTGTAGATCTCAGTCTTACATATGACAAATTTTTGCCGCGTCCTCGCGTTCACTTTTTTTCGTATAAGAAGAAAGGACATATTAACTTTTGCGGTGTCGTTGACTATTCCACGAAAGAGAAAGAAACAGAGCAAAGTTCAGTTTTAATTTAAAGGAAACAATTTGTCACTGTAATGCGACAGGCGCGAAGGACAGTTGCATTTGGAAAAAGCTCTGTCAATCCGGTAATTTTTATTCATTGAGAATGGCATGTGACAACTCGTATTGGTTCGTCATCAGACTTTCGTCAAAGCTACAAATAAAAGTGTTGTATTGGAAAATACGTATAATTTTCCAATAGGACTTGAGATGATTTGTTGACATCGATAGATACATACGTGAATACAATAATTTTAATCGCTTAATATAAAACTGCAGCAGAAGTTTCTAATAAAATCTGTTTAATTCGATTTATTATATTATTCACGAGGTTCATACAGTCATTGTCACGTTTGTGGAATTGCAAAGGGTAGAAACCAGATCGATAAAAAAGTAGAAATCGTTTGCTATGAAAATAACTTTTCGTTAAATAATTCTATGCAAGTTTATGTCCACTATACGTATATCTATATACTAAGCGTGGACGGTTTCGAGTTCAAAAATAAATCGTATAAAATAATAAAGTCTTTTTGAAAAATGTTGAACAATACTTCGCGTGACTACTTTTTATAACAAACTGATTTTTTAATCGTTTTGATCTATCTGGTATTTATTTTGCAATACCTACGTTTCCATCGATTTGACAGATATCTACAATACTTTTTCCTCGTGATCAATCTTTTTCACTTGTAGAAATCACATGATTGTCAAAACTATTATGAACTCGCAACGAAGCTACTTTATTATAACCGAGATTGAGATTTATATTGGAGATTTATTCTTGAAAAATGCCGATAAAGGCGAAAGTATTTCGACACTTGAAACTTTGATTCAATTTATATTATTTGTGAACCACTCTCAGAAGCTCTGCATATAATTCTCTATTTGATCAGTTCAAGAAGTTTCGAAAATAGAGCATATTAAACAAGTAGGTCTGAGGTAAATAGAAATATGGAAGACAAGAGAGTCTTGGGTACTGACTTTTTTCCGTGAGTTTAGCTTGATCCAATTATTGGGAGTTGGATATAAAATCTTTATTGGTATGATTACTCATTATTCCCGAAGTATTTATTTCGATCTTTTTGAAATACTTTGACTGGAGTTTAAATATTAATAAAACAATAGGTTTTAAAAATTAATGAAATTGCAGTGAAATATTTAATTTAATGTCGGTTTGAGCATAAATAGAAAGGACAAAAATAGATTTAATTGTAATGTAATTCATTGTGTTGCATTATACGTATTATAAAATGAATATACTGTATTATGCCAAACAAAATTTTATAAAAGATCCAATTATCCATTAAATTGTTTGATCAACTGTTTGATGACATTTTTAAGTAATGATGGCACAATAGTTTGTAAAGACTATACTTAACTTCTCCAATCCTAATAAATGATCGGTCACTCACGCCACAATGCCCGTGCAAGGGAACATTATTTAGCAATGAATCATAACAATTCAACCGTCGATTGCTTATGGCTAATAAATGGATATATATATATTCAACATTCAAATACAAAACAAGAGTATTGTATTGATTTCCGGTGTTTGTTCGGGCATACATATCTCCCGTATAGCCATGGGAGAATGTACTTCTGTTCCCCTCACGCGAAATTCAAAATAATGGTTTTGTAGGAATTCGCGGGAGGTTGAACGCTTGAGTACCACGTCGATACGGATAAAATAATTCGCCGAGATCATTCACCCACGTGCATTTAAATTTGATTATTTTATATTTGGTGATCCAAAAGTAAAGGCTATCAATTATTGAATGGAACACCTGTGTATTTAATGAATTTTTCACCCTTTTCCTATTACTCGAGATTTCTATTGCCGACTGGATGGTCAACCACTATACGGCACTTACACTGATTGATTGAAAAATTACTAACTATGCATATTAATTAATATGTAATTTTACTATAGCTGACTAATACCGTCATGGACACAGTTTCCAATTACTTAAGGACGCTTTGCAGGATCGTATACGATCAAAAAGTTTTCTTCCATTTGATAAATCATCATTATTAATAAAATCTATAACTCCCGATAAGTTTCTAGGATATAGAACTGTGAATGATCGAATGAAAGTCACAATCGATCGAAAAGTGTTTACAGTGAGTCCAAAATCATGAGAAATTAGTGACACGGCAATGGTAAAACATTATAATCTCCATCCACAAGTTCTCCTTAAGAAGGCAGTACGCAACAGCCGAAATCCCTTAATTTTCTCGCGCTCATAAATAGTCGCGCATTCTCGTATCAGCGGGCGAGCATTTCAACTGTAGCGGCACACAGAAAAGTGCATCGTCGCAAAATTACGAAAATTGTGCGGGGCCACGGCAAAACGACTACTCCAAGCAACTATATACGCGTCTCAGCTGCACACAGCAGTCGGCGGCAAAGATCGCGCGACCTCCTCGGGGCACACGGTTCGGGGAGCGAAATTTTTCAGCGGCTCTGAATCTTCCATTACATTTAACATCGGCGCAAATGCAGCCCATAGAGAGCGGTATTATCTTTCGAACCGGTGCGCGGCGATGCCACTCCCTGCACACACACCACGCGTACTCTCTCCCACCACATACATATATACATATTCCTAAGGTGACCCGGTATACGTCGGTGTAGACGACGACGACGTCGGCGGCGTCGTTATTTTTTTAAGCATCGCGCACTCTCATCGTACCAAGCGCTCGTCCTCGCAAAATTGGACTCTGCAACTTTAATGTCGCCAGAATTGCGCCGGAGGAGTTGGGCGCGGTGAAGTGTGCTCGTTCGCGCGCGCGCGTGTGTGCGTGTATGGAGGCTGGGAAGCAGCTTTCTCTCTCACTCGCTGCCGACGTAATCGCGGACCAAATTGATCTCGCGGGATTGCGCGTCGCTTTTTTGCAAAAATCCGCCTCATTCCCCCGGCCTTTTCTCGCGCGCCACGCCGCCGGAATGATTCGATTTTGTACGCTTATAGCGGCACAGCAGCGCCGGTGGTAGCGGCTCGACTCTTGTGTGTGTGTGTGTGTGTGTGTGTGTGCGGGTCTGCACCTCGGTGCTAACACAAAAAGGAAGAGCGAGAGAGAGGGAGAGAGACGAATCAAGCATCTCCACGAGCGCACACTGTGCGGAAATTTCAGCGAATGAAGAACAAAAGGGAAATGATAGGAGAGAGGGCGAGAGGGTTGGGTTGAGAGAGCGAATAGTATATATGCAGGGGTGCTAAAACGCCAATTTTAGATGCTTTTTTTCATCCCGGCTCTTTTTCTACGGAGCAAAAGTCGAAGGATGCGGGCGCTTTCATTTTTTTTTCAGCACCCGGCAATGGTTGATTTAGACTTGTGCACATTTATTAATTGCCACATTTCCATGTATTTAATTAGCGAAAAGGCAGTCTTCTATAACTTGAGATTAAATAGGATATAAAATTTCATATTATTTTTACTCGTATTTTAAATCTCAGTTTGGACAAGAAATTATTACGAAAAAATTATACATTTCTACTTTTTTTAAATATTTGAAACACCGTTACATAGTTAGAAAATAAGCTAGTAGGTGCGTGTAAGAGTAAATATTTGTTATATTGATGGTGTACTTCGTGTACGAGCGGTGATTTATAAGTTTCTTTAATTAGACAAAGTTTTAAATTATTTCTCGGCATTCTACAAGTTGGGGGACGCCGAGATAAGTGACACTGTAACAGCTCTTCAAGATGCCATTATGATAATTCCTGCACGCATGCAGGCGCACTAAATGCTCGTGTGTGGTATAATTCGAGCTTTGGTATTTTACGACGGCGCGACAAACTTTCCGCTACGGAAAGTACTTTCTGCACAAATCTTGCCATTAGATAGGCGAAATTGATTTCGTGCAATTACTAGGCCAAAATTTTAATTAATTTCAAAAGTTCCCTGTACACGTTTTAATTGCTTTCAAACTGTTTAAGCGCACAAGTGGAACAGCGTAAAAAACAAAAAAATTTAAAAAGGAGACATTATCTCGCTACAATTTATCGCCCAAATAAATTACTAAATAATTTAAACAAGTATAATTAGCAGCGAAAACATTGAAGTATTTATATAGGTGCCAAACATTTGCGAAAATGTACTTGTCGTTAATTGTACGTACGTATGTACGTTTTAATATTTACCGATCTAATTAAGATGGAAATAAATATTTTACATCGATTTTTTTTCTTTAAACGTTAATCATTCGTTGCATAAAAATCTACAATTTGGGTGTATTGTCTGTCAACGCACGCAGTTGAAACAGGCATACCGAAATCTCATAAAAAATGAAAGAAAAAGCTCTTGTTCAAACTGTTATTTCAACACGTCCCATAACCATCAATATTTCTAAATTATATATCATATACCTATATGCTGCATTGTCTCTAATGTACACACCTCTCAAAATAGTTTACGAAAAAACCTTTCGACAATGTCAGTCTACTAAAAAAGAAAGTAGGCCAACGAAAAAAGGGTGCTTGAATTCACTCCGCAGGCTCGTACTTGAATAAACCCTTTTACGTATATACATATATATATATAAAGGGTAGATTGGGCGGAAAAAGTCACGCTAGCGCAAACTCAATCGGCGTGCGCGCAATGCGATAAATTAACGTCCTGTCCCCCTCCCCCCCACCCCTCCCATCGACTCCTCTCTCTCTCTCGCTCTGTTGCTCTTTCTCTCTCTCTCTCTGGTCATACTACAGTCACACATATGCAGATATATACGCGTGCCACGCATACGTGTGCAACGGTACAAAACCGCACGAAGTGAAAGAGATGGTAGGAGGACTGATGTCGCATCTAGACGAGCTCTATATATACACGCGGCGTATGGAGAGCGAAGTGACGTGCGAGCATTCGCGCGCGGCGGCGGCGGCGGCGGCGTCGGTGCAGGGCCTCAGCGCGAGCGCCTGCATACATTCGTTATAAGGGTGAATTCATAATGGGGTCTACTGCCTGGCGGCGGCTGCAGTATTGCCATTGGAGTATCCTCTATATATATATATGCGCTCTCAGGAGAATGTGTGCGTGTGCGTGTGCGTGTGCATGTGTGTGTGTGTGTGTGCTCGTAGGTCAACGGCAGAGTCCCTGCTCTATATATA
Source organism: Megastigmus stigmatizans (assembly GCA_900490015.1). Lineage (NCBI taxonomy): Eukaryota > Metazoa > Arthropoda > Insecta > Hymenoptera > Megastigmidae > Megastigmus > Megastigmus stigmatizans. The sequence goes on from UELV01139430.1 coordinate 22,058, forward strand.
CTCTGATGTGTTCATATCCGAGTGCTCTCTGCTCATGCATTGGTTGCGCTCTTGGGATTAGCGATTTTTATTTGTGACCGCTTTACGCATACAACGTTATTATATATATATATATATAT
>UELV01139431.1:0-10428 GCA_900490015.1 Megastigmus stigmatizans
TAATTATATATATATATTAATTGTTCGTTTATCCATTTTTTATATTATTTTATATATTATTTTTTTATCTCGTAATTTTAAAATCAAATCTGTTTTAGTTTTATCGAATTTTATTTACGTAATTATAGGTTATAGAAACGCGGATCGGATTCTGCTACATAACTCTCTCGCCAGCAGAAACTGCGGACGTCGAGTCGCCGATACAGCGACGAGTGTCTTTGCGGATGTGTGTAGCAGTTTTAGCGGGCGAGGATCAGTCGTATTAACGGAATTTTTTTTCCCGTGTGACTATTGTAATAAACCTTACCTTCCGGCTACTGTAAGCTCTTAAGGAGACACATGTTCAGAGAGATAAGTTTATTCGCGCAAAAAATGTGGACTTTTATTGAATGAGAAGACAAAGGATGTCGTAGTTAAAGTGAAGTAGGAGGAGAGAAAAGAGGCCGCGTCTTAAAGTGATATGCGAGCGGATACAGGTTGATACAGGGTACTCCCTCAAGCTTTGTCTAAAGGGAGAAGGAGTGAAGGGAAATCCCTATTTTACTTATGGGTGAAGGTTGCTCTCTGGTGTCTTGCGAACAATTCTCTTGTAAATGTGAGTAGACGCGTTTGTAAAGTCACACCGCGAATCGATCATTCGGATGATCCTGATGAGGATGCGATGGCTCTCAAATATTGAAATTTCTAATTTAAATGATAAAATCTATATTGCTTTTTGGTGCGCGCTTCCATGAATAGTAATAGGGTATAGGTATGAAGATATAAAGTATACTATTCTCACAGTATTAGTAAAAGAGTATCATTAATTTCGCATTATATAAAAATACCTCGTCGAGGAAGTGAAAATCAAGTTACAACACTGAGCATGTGTGCTTAGAAAATTTCTTAAGCACACTTACGTAATTGGACTTTGCGCTGGATTTCTTGGACGTATTTTCCTTACAAATTACACAAAGCGTGACGCGCTGGTGCAGTGCTAACCTCATGAATAAACATCTGCCGACGAACTTACAACTGCACGAATATACATAAGGGTGACACGCGTTTCGACCTCAAAAAGACCAACGCACACCGCAAAAGCTCATCTATCGTAACGCGGAACGTCTCCCTTACCTTTCCTCTGTCTCTTTCTCTCCCAGGCCACACACACACATACATATATAGGATAAAACTCTCGCCTTGGGAGCGAGGAAACTACGCGAACAATGCCGAGCTTGCAGAAACTTATTTCCCTCCTCTCTCGGAGACTTGACATTCCCTCCCATCTGTAATTTTTTTTTCTTGCCCACTCGGGACTCTTTCGATTTACCTTCATAGTTGAGAGGAATGTAGTGGTGCTGTGTCGGTAGCTCCGTGTCGCAGTAGCGCGTTACAAATCGTGCGGGTCTGGCTCGTGGAAGGAGAGGGTATCGACAATCTGGACACTGCAAGACACCCACACGGATTTTCGGGGGGATGGGAAGAAGGATGGGCTAGATTAATTCTCTTCGTCTTCGGGTCTAGAAATGCTACTCTGCGCTTCTTCTCTCGACGCCCCTCTTGCAAAGAAAGCTTTTATTTTTTTTATCGTCGCAAGTTTCGAGTGCCAAAGTTTTTTTTTCATTGGAAATGCATTTTTCTGGAATTTTTATCTAATAATTTGGAATAAATGGGCAACAGGTTTATCGGAAATTTGCTTGTTTGAAACCAGTAACTGACCGTCATATAACTTCAAAACAAGAGAGTTTCTATCTAATTATGGACATCAGCGAGGCCAATATTCTCGGGAGTGATTCACAATTTCATTACAGAACTGAATGTTAACCGAATGCGCGTTAACATTTTCAAGCAATTATGAGCTCCGGAAATTGTATTCTCGGGTATATAGAGAATATGTTATAATTAGTATACGATAATTTACTTAAATTCTTTTTTGCTTGTTATTATATTATCGCCTACAACGTTAACGTTTGATTTAATTTTTCAAACATTTATGTTGCTTATGTATTTAGTATTTTACTATGGTACTCGGATTTCCTTTGTCCTTGCTTTTACTTCTCACAATCGTTTTAAATTCATCACGCGGTATTATTTTCTGTCCAAAGTATTTTCCAAGTTTTAAAACTTTCGCTGTGATCTATATGTATTCAAACTGTACAGGAGTAAATTATAACGAACATTGAGAACAACTTTTAAATCTATCTTGCAGAGCAAAGTGAATTTGAGCAGAAAACTTAAAATCTGATTTTCTCGGGTATCTCGTTATAACTAACAGAAATGAATGAGCCTGTGAAATGCGGTAGGAATAATTGGTTACGTATTTGCATTCTTACCATCTTATAAAGAACAGCTTTGAAATCTTAGTCATAAGATACCGTAAATTATGGCTCTTCGTACGATGTACTATATAGTTAGAAGTTATTGTTTGAAATTTTAATGTTTTTATTTGTGTTAATAATAAAGCAACTGCAGCGTCTTGGTTGTAAAATTTAATTTAAGCTTTCAAGAACTTTAAAATCTAAAAAGTACTATTGACGCAAGCAGAAATAGAAAAATTCTTTATTTTATCTTTACATTTTGGAAATTTTATCGAATTATCTTGGTATAGTTTCTATACCTACTATGTCTTTCTTCATTTTAAAATGATTTCGCTACAAAACGTACAGGATAAGTTTTGTAACCAAACAAATCGCATAATAACTGCAATGTCCAAAAATAAACACAATTCTCGACAATCCTTCATATGCACGATTTAAAAAAAAATTGTCTGCTGTCAGTTCAGAGCTACTGTTAGTCGAAAAAAATAAAACGAAACAAAAACAGAAACGGTGACCCGAGAGAGGTCAGTTGCCGGGAAAAGAGTCAGCGGAAAACGAAGCGTATAATCGGAAAAGTTTAAAATTAAAAGAAAGGAGGGTGAAGCGAGGAAACAAACACCACGCGACATTCGATGTAAGAATGCAACCCAGTTTTTAACGTATAAGCTGGAGAGCGGTAAGTGTGTAATGAAAAAAGTTGCCGTCACCGCCTATACAGAATTCATGCATGCAGCTCGGCACGCACTCACCCCCTTATACACTATACACGGTCGAAACAGCACACACGTGCAGCGAAAATTATGCGATTGCGGTAAAAGTTCTTTTCAGCGGCCGAAGTCGTGCACCCCGTAATATGTATACGTAGATCAGCCATTGGCCTGTATACACGTATCTAAATATGTACACGTGAAGCATTCCATGTATGTTCAAGAAAAGTTTAAGATTATAGAAAAATAGCAGTTGATTGGAACCAACGTAAATGTTAAACTAATTATTAATCTAATTAAAAATTACTTTAATTTAAAGAAGGGAACAATATTTGAAAAATTATTGTGTAAATAAATTATGTAAATAAGTGATCATGTTTTTTTGGTAACACAGTTTATGATAACAAATATCAGTCGTATACATTAATGGTATGTAGTGCATTTAGCTACGAAGTCGATGAGAGCTAAAACACTAAAAGTATATATATATAAATACATACACTCCTTTCATAATTTCTCACATTCTATAGTACTTCTAAGTATAAAACATATCTAAGCGATTCAAGGACTATAATAATATAAATATAAATTCTATTCAGCAATAGATCTTATTAGAGAGCATGGTACTCTCTAGCTTACTCATTTCTCTTACTAAATTAGAGTTTGATTAAAATTATTCTATCCTTTTGAAATATATTTAATATCTTAGAATTTTCGTGGAATTGTTTGAACTGAAAATATTTTCGAACGAGTACAGTTTTTTCATTCATCCCTAGAACCGTTTACGCGATATAGAATATTCCGTATATGTACGTACAGTTAGCGCCAGGCCTTTTGAACTAGACCCCGCGTGTACGGTGCGTTAACTTGTATAAGGGGCGTATAGATCGATAACTAGTTTTTACTAGCCTGGCGCATGCGAGTGAGCAAGCAAGCGAATGGCTTGGCTCAGTGCATCGATGCTATATTCACGCTCTTTTTCTCTCCTGGGGGTTAAGTCGAGTCCGAGTGCAGGGAAAAAAGGAACTATCGAAACGCAGTGTCGTGGGAAATTCATGTGGCTGTTCATTTCTTTCGAGCTGGAGAAATAAGCCTTTCTTCTTTTTTTTTATAGTTGCAAAATATATTTGGTGATTTTTGAGGGATTTACTATCGAGTAACGAATTTTTGTGCGGATAATTTTACAAGAGTTGCATTTCTTGACAGCGAAGCATGTTTCGTTTTTTAAAAATTAAGTTCATGATAATAATTAGTTTTAATATTATTCATAGTGATGCCTTGCTTTTAAAAGGGATTGATAATATTTAGTCTAATTTTACTCTAGAAGAATTCCTGATAACAAAGAACTGAAGCCTTCTCTAAAAACAAAACTAAATATAAAATAAAAATTTTTCTACACATATAAATATGTCAATTTGATATTAACGTCTTGACTGTGACTTGAGCTTGTTAATAAATTATTATTTTTGAAAGTTGAAATATTTATATAATTTTATAAAATGATAATCACATTGCAATGCTATAAAATTTCGATAGAAGTTTCACGTTTCGACGTTTTCTTGCTTTTATTATTCAATTTGTAATATGAAGTCATAATAACTTGATACTAGTAGTAGCATTCTAATATGTTCTTTATAAGTAGACAGTATCCAAACGTGATGAATTTTACACTGTCACAAAACGTAATGAGTAATGCACCCAAATGTTACGCAATTTCCATAAAGATCCGAAGGTTTAGGATATATGAAGATGGGCTTATGAGATGAAGCTTAAAGATCTAACTAAATTAAGGAATTGTAACATATAATAATATTTTTCATGTTAAAATTTATCTGAAAAAACTAGAAGCAGTTTTTCGAAAGCTTTTTAAATGAACCACAAATTAATTTAAGAAAATTTGGGAGCATCCTTTATCAATTAAATTGTTAAAAAAGTTTAGAATTGAATTTATACTCCCTTGTTTTATATAAAAATATGAACAGAGGAATAAAATTACATATGTTTGCAGGTATATGTAATCAAGAGATCAAAGATAAATCTATTTTCCTATCTGGCCACAAAATATTTATAAACAATGTACTTAACAGAAAATCACTCGCTATTAATTCTTAGTAAGTAGAGCCATAGAGGTAATGTGGAGCATTCTTGGTTATCGTTTGTATCTGAAATTTTTGTCACGCGAATTTGGTGTATAATCACACATTGAAAAGGTTTTAGCTCCCTACAACACGTTGCAACACTGTAAAAAGTGAACAGCCAATATAAAATGACTTACACTATCGTTTTAAGATGTCATTAAGTGTTCCATGAAGAATTTTCTAAGTATTGTACTTAACCTACAAATTTTTAAAGAACCTCGCATTAATTAAGGTGTAACTTAAATATGAAAAAAAGAATTTCATTCAATACTTCGTACGATATTTAGAGGCGTTGAAGAAATCCATATTTTAAATAAGCTATTTCAAAATTATTTATAAAAAGTTCGTAATTACACGTTTGCCCAAATGAACTTGTTTGTGAAGCGACGCTATTCGATCAATCATTGATAAAACGTGTGACGAAGAACAATAAAAAGACGAACAAGATGCTGTCAAAGCGATTATATCGTGTCCACATTCACAGAGGCTCAATGGGTAAAACACTTGCAATTTGTCACTGTCCTTTACATCGATCGTCACGAAAATTTTCCTTCTGCCCTCGGAAAAACGAGGCTAGTCACTCGTTTGGTTTTCTACCTGCCAGAGCTCATTTTTTATTTTTATTTCTTCACTCCGCTCGATGAAGCTTTCCGCATAAAGCCATTCGCAAGTCCCGTATATTTTCCTCGTATTTTCGCAACTCGTCGCGAAACAAATATAATCAGACTTTTCTTATCAAGTATTGACAGACTGCACGAGACTCTCTGAATCTTTTAGGAGCTAAAAGGGTAGCCGCATCTTCCGAGGCGTTAATTGTGGATCTTGCAGTTAGTAAAGTCTTGCACTGTTTTTTTTTATTCTATACTCACTGGTACATTTTTTAATAGTATAGACAGCAGCAGCAAATAAACCAATCAGTTAAATTATTTTCTCGTTGTTCTAGGATTTCAAAAGCAATTTAGGAAAATGAGAAAGCACAGCATGTCTCTTTTACATTCCCTTAACGCATATTAATATTTAAATCATATGCGCTTTATCTACTGCCTGCGAACTACTTGCAGTTTGTTGATTATAGGATTGCCCGCGTGAAAGTTGAACGGTATACCGTAATACATTTAGTACAGAAAGTTACTTTCATCGATTGTTGTGTCCATACAATCAAAAGAGAAACAAGTGCTTTCATTAAATTAAATTGTGATGGCGGAAAGAAGACATTTATTATATAATAAGAGTCGGATTATTCGAAAGCTTTTTCTCGTCTACCGCGTACTTGTTTATAAAGGTTTTAAAAGTTATCACAATCGCACTCTCTTGTTTGTATAACATTAAAAGTTTCAGGCTATCGCGGCACAGCTTTTAATTACATTTAATTATATAATCCTATTTACAAAGGGAATTATATCCTTAGCTACAAAAGTTTTGTAAACAAAATCGTTTCACCTTAACTCTTTTCAACTCAATTCACGTCTCTAATTAGAGTTTTAAATATTAGAGTCTATATATTCCACACAGGACAATACAATTGGTGGTGTTTTTTCAACGTTGCGCATTCATGCGAACGATATAAAAAGAGAGAAATTGCATTCGACTTTTCATAGGCCTCCACAAAAAAGGGAACGCAATCACCCTAAAAAGCAGTTGGTATGCGCGAAACTCTAGAAGCATCGAGGCAGTATATTCGCGTACGATATATGGACCGTATCTCGGTTATTTTCTCCGTCTCTCGAGTGAAGGGGCAAATTCCAGCCGCCGCAAAACGAAGCTCGCGTGCCGTTGCGTCAGTATATGTTTGCAATGTTCTCGAGATCCGCGCGCGCGCCTCAAATATTATTACACTTATGTCGACGCGAGGATTGGTATTTCATTTAGCGCCCGGCCAAGCACAATATTCGAGCTATAGGCGCACGCGGCCCTTATCCAAGCTGCGAAAAATATTTAGAATGATGTCATCTTTATAATATTTGCTCTGTGCTGGCGTATCGCGTTTGCTCGTTTCATCTTGTACTGGCTTTATGGTTACTATTACAGTGTGGGTGGAATATATACGGGCTTTGATATCCAATATGGTGTAGAAGTTCGCTTTGATAGCTATGAACAATTCCTATAGTCGAATAATTATTTATCGATAGTATTATTGTTGGAAAAGCTGTTTTTATACTGTTTGAAACGAAGCTATTTCACTCTAGTATAATTAGTGTCTATTAATACCGTTTCACTTTAATAAAAAGTATAACTTGACAAATGCTGCTCATTGACTATAAGTATTGTTTGCACATAATTGCAATCGATGGCGATGGCGTTTTGTTTGAAAAGTGTGTGCTCGAATTTAATGAGATTAAATGAAAATTACCACGCGCAATTCCCGTAAAGTAGTGCCCGACTGCAAATTCGAAGCTTTGCCCACCGTTTGATTTTATACAGTACTCAGTCGGCGTAAGTGGGATTTGTTACGGTTATGATTGCACCGAGCTTACTTACGTTACGAGGACATTTGCCTAATTTTTGGTAATTTACGAGAGACTAAGTCGCTCGGGCTCTAACGTCTTTAGCGCGGATGTAGAATTTAATGCGATTCGTTGTGCGAAACGTAATGTAATGACATTGCGTTTAGCCCTAATATGAATTTATTGTGATTTGTTTTGTAATGTTACGAAGTTATGCGTTTAATCTTTACGAGAATTTATCGCTCAAAGTTGATTAAATTCTCTGTTGTCTTGGACAATGTTTCTGTTGAAATTGCATGATAACATTTTTTTTATCAATATATGACTCACTTAATTCAACTGCTATAAATTTTTAATACACTAATTCTTAAAGTTATTAGGTATGATACTAAAATTTTATTTTGACGGTTATCGTTTAATCATTTTTCAGTCGTAGAAAGTTAAGATTAATAAACTTTTATGCTATAGGAAATCGTATAAGAGAATAATAAAGGTATCTATTGTTTAACGTGAATAGACTTCATAATAATGTGCAAGATTGAACTTTTGAGTAACACTAAAAACACATGCTTAAAGCTAATATGAAATTTTATATGACGAGGTGGATAATACAGGTGGATACATACAGATTATCCACCTCGTCGTATATATCGTGGATAAATTCACGAGTCTTTTTTCTTTCAGAACACTACGAAAGAGTGACTACTTTATGCTTTAAGATTCATTATTGATGCCTTTTAACTCCAAAGAAAAAATAGAATTTGCCTTTGCTTGAAAATTTTTCTTTATAATGCCAATATAATATTGAATAGTCTATGATCGTATATCATTTTAACGATCAAAGAGAAATTTCGTATTATATATAAAAAAATGATATTAAAAAAAAATTACTTTAACCAAACAATTTCATTCTGAGAGTTCAAGTTTAAAAAAAAATATGTTTTGATTTTTTATGAATGTACATTATGTATACATAATGTTTAATAATATTTTTTATGCAGTATACAAATAGGTGATAAATATTGTCCGAAACTTCACAGTTCATAAATCAGATATTTCAATAAAGTAGAACCTTCTGCCGTTTTAAAGTATCTTCCAAGATGATCGTTTGAAGTGGAATTCTGGTCATGAAAGCAATATATTTCATCGATCAGATGAATAATATATCATTTATCAGTAAATTCAAGTATGGCTATGAACCTTGGACATTTTTACAACACTTCAAGATAAAATTCCAAAACTTTCGCCGAAACTTCGCCGATCATGCATCAAATAATTTCTAAGCATGTCTAATATCTGCCACCGCTGTACATACATTACACTGAACCAACGCCGTAACGCGTTCTTCTTACTCGTATAAACCCATTACCCAGTCGGAAATCGATGAATGGACTTGTTTTATCGGCCACGCGATCAATCGATAATCCTCACCCAAGTCTCGTGCGAGTCGCATATATCTCAAGCATAAAAACTGTTGGATATCGCACGAAACCATATAACAAATATTTAAAAAACAATGGAATCTCCAACCAATCCAACCGATCAGACAATCATTCGCGAAAACTCCGTATCTCTCGCGAACATCTCGCACGAACCGACCGCCAATGGCTCATTTCGAGCAAAGTCCCGAGACTTATTTGAGGACTTTAGTTAGCTTTCCACGCTCCCAGATTCGGCGGCTGTTTGCTATCGACATATACCCACATACTCTCGTGCTATACTTACGTTCCTTTGAGTTCTTCGTTATAACGAGCTTCGGTGGAAAGCTCGGCCTGCCTCTATATTATAACATACACACGCGCTCGACGTGCACACGAAGCCGCCGCTGTCGCTGCTGCTGCTGCTTCTCTTTTTTGTGCCTTGACTCTGACATATAATATGCACGAGAGAGAAAGGAAGAGGATATCATGTAATTTAAAGAAGCCGCTCCAGCTCTCGTATTGATTTTTCTCTGATATATCGCTGCTTGATGACACTTGTACGGTTGGAAAGAGCTCGATAAATATAGGGGGTAAGAGAGATTCGACCTTTTTAATCTGCACTTTTACTCGGAGTTGCTTTGACGATTATTTTGAAGCGATGCGGCGCTCTTTATTAGTTGCGAAACTCGGTTATCTTGCGCAGTAACGCTAATTATTAAGGAAGACGCGCACGTTTAATTTCGCGCGTGCTTTGATCATCCCGCCGCTTTAGCGTAAATGTTTAATTATGATACTGAAAGCGCTTTATCGAATTTCTCATATATGAAAAAGTGTGTGGCTCTAAAAATGAAGTGCGGAGTTCTTTTAAAAAATTTAACGATATTTTGAATATTGAGTGGTTATAAAATATGAATGGTTAGCAAAATTATCCGGTTAAAATATTTATGTTCTTTTTTTATATTTTTTCTTTTAACATCGATTATTTTAGCATTCACTGGAAATATCGATGCTTTTAAAACCCACTTTGTTTCAGAAAATATCATTTAAAATCGATTTAAAAAATTCAAATTTAATAAATAATAAACAGTGTTAAAATTTTCCCATCGTACAGTAAACGTATTACTATGTTAAAGTACAAAGACTTTATTATTTTTATAGAAAAGCATGCAAATTGAATGAAAAGCTTAAATCTATAATATTCAATTATAAAATTCTATAACAGAAAATACAAATTGATGTCCTCCTAATTAAATCAATTTGATAATTCGCCTGCAACCAAGCAAATGAATTTTCCAAACTAATTTAAATCGTCTCATTCGAGTGGACAAGTGATAGATGAAAGAGACTCCCACACGCACGCGCCGTCGTTACTTTCATCGCTCACCAAAGACCTATATATGTATATATATATATATATATAT
>UELV01139433.1:0-24652 GCA_900490015.1 Megastigmus stigmatizans
CTTTTAACACGCTTATAAAGTATTTAAAACAATTTTTCGTTTCATCTCTCAGTAGACTAGAGAGTACCCATAGAGCTACCTTAAACAAAATTAAATTTTTTTACCGGATGAAGATAAATGGTACATATGTCAAATGAACTGTGAAGAGACTGTGATCTCTTATTAAGGTTAATTTCCCCATAAATGTCTAATTAGCTTTAGTTAAACACATTATACAAATTCACTATTATTGAATGCTGTCAACTTATCAGTAAAACATTTTGTACGTATAAAAAGATTTATTATAATTTAAAATAATAATAAAACACATGTGAAGCATTGTTTAACGAAATAAAAATTAAATTTAGCGAAAGACTTTATTTAGGAAAAATATTTAAATAAAAAAATTACGCGTCTTACTTAAAAGATCACTTTTGGAAAATAATTAAAAATTAGTGTCTTGATACGTTTATCTGTTTCTACTTATACATGTGTTAAGTATAGAATACAATCAACTGGGCGTTTCCTAAAATATATCTCTTCGATTGAAGAAGTGCAATTTTCCTAATTTAAACGTTTGATCAAACTTTATTACAATATATTTGCAAGTACGATCTAAAAAAAGCAAACGGTCGCACCAAAGAAATCAAACTCGGAATTTAAAAAAGTATAAGAATTACGCCAGTAGGTAGTACACATAAAATTTGAATAACTGCAGCCTCCGCTCTCGCGACCACACAATCCCGTCGAAATTAATTCAGTCAGAAACTACGCGGAAACAGATTTCCGTCCTTCTAGAAAGTCTATACACGTTAGCTAATGGCCGCGGGGCGCGCAATTGACGCGCACAAGACAAGAAGCCGGCGAGCTGCAGCAGCAGCAGCAGCTGTAAAAGCCTACGCCCGGGCGCCTACGTCTGCACAACACCAATTTCTCCCGTGAAAATGCGAATAACGGCGCGATCCGAGAGATCGATATATATATATATATATAAAGTGCATAGCGTCGATCTCTCGTGACATCGATGGCCTCGATATTTGCGCGTCCACGCGAACGCGAAAACCCAATTACTTTCGTTCGGGGAACACGTGAAACTTTCCATCTGCTGTACGGAGCCCAGAAAAAAAGAGAGGTGTATATTATATAGGTACACCATGAAGTGCGTTGGCAAAAAGCTTGAGGAGGAAGTCGGGCGCATGCCTTCGATTTAAACTGCCTCATCACGATTTAACGTGAGGATGAACTTTTACTTTTTAACGGTGCTCCTATCGGTGGATTTTATATTCTTACTTTTTTAACTCCCGCGCGCGCGGGTCGTTGGGATATGGGTGCCTCAATGCCGGCGAAATGGCGATGATGAAAATGGCGCGTTATGGAAGTTGCATAAATGCTTATAATTGTTTTGCATTATTTATGGCTGCGTTAAAGTTGGGAATGCCGTACTGTTTGCGTAACGTTTGTATTTTATGTTAATTTATTTATAAAATAACTACTGACGCCTACGCGATAGCGATTAAAATGTTTTCATAGCCGTTTGAGCTGTTCGACCGGCGATGCTACACTTTTGCAAAAGACAGTTTTAAATATCTTCATTGACTCATAGAATAGTTGGTCTGTATAACCTAAAGATGTAATGATCCTTTATATAATAAGATTATATGAACTATTGCAAAATAGTTCTTTAAAAATTAAAAAGATTAAATGATTTTATACGACAACTGTAATAAACTAAAGAATTATGACTTTAAGTTTATTAAATACCTGTATTAAATAGCTTAAAGTTAAGTATAGCGTTGCTGATAATAATATTGCTGATGGTATAAAAGTATTTTTCTCCAGTAGCTTTTGCAACAGACGCACATTTTTTAAAGAACTAGCAAGTTGATATGAATCAAAGAAAAAAAAAGAACGCTGCATAACAGATCCATTCAGTCATATTCTGCAGCCGGAGCACAATAATATGCACTTTCATTTTCCAAGAAAATTAATCCTCGCTAATAAGAAAGGAGCGTTGTTCGATTTTTAAAGTGCGATAAAGAAAACGGGTAGTTTAACCCAAGACTATATTAGCAGTCATCACATTATATCCCATTCCAAGTATAAAATTATATACACCTGCGCTCAGCAGCGAAACTGCATGCAACGGCATTTATACAATTTCTGCAGCAGCTCGGAAAGCTACACCTCACCGAAAGGACACACAATAATTCAGCTCTCGGCACACCGTATCTGACAAAGTTCATAAAGAAGCAGGAAGTCTCGTGTGTCGCGTCACGTGCGCCACTGACGTCACGCTTCCTTACCTCTTCCTCATTCATATCTCAAATAAAGAAAGCCATTGTGTGTCTAAGTGCGCGAGAAGGGACGTACAGTGGACGTATAAATACTTGCGCGCAGAAGAAGAGAAACTCACCTGATTCTTGGAGGGCTTCTTTTCCATGATGCGATAAGATGGCGAGTAGCCGGATGCTGCGATGACGGCGCCCGCCTTACGAGATACGCATTGCCCCATATAGATCTGACGTTCTCACCCGAGCACAACCTACGGACACGTTTATCGCTACATCAGTATATATGTATTAAGATTGATCGATGTGTGTTTGAGTGTGTGAGTGTGTGTGTTAAGTGCGCTCTGAGTGGCATCCTTTATTCGTGCGAAGAAAACGTTATACTCGAAGTTGTATAATATTTTGTAGTATATGCGAGCGTAATGGTTTTTTTTCGGCGCCGCGAGCATTGCGAACGCGAGGATGAAATGTACTTTGCTCGATGAGGAAGCTAGATTTTATCGTAATGCTGCTGATAAAGATGTTTTTGTTGGTTTTACATTAAGATGTACAAGTTTACTTTTTGTACATGTATATGTATATAAATGAATTTGTAAGAGGTAGATTCTGCGTTCCACATATTAGATTCGATGACGAAGTATTGCGGCTCTCGTAAAGAATTACGTAAAAAATGAGTACCGGTTCTCATCAAATTGAAATTAATGTATTCCAGTAGTGCATTAGATTTAGATTTATTGATAAAGTTTATAAAGTATTTATAGAGGAAACAGCTAATGCAGAGAAGGTGGATGTACCAATTAAATAGGAATGCATATATTAACAGTTAATTATACTGAAAATGAAATTGCGCGATTGAGAATTAAGTCCGCAACGTTTGCCCGGTATTTTCTTCGCACGAATGTTTATACATATGGGACAGATTATCATTACTACAAATGCCATTATTTTGCAAGCCACCTTAGCACAGATCTCATGTATTTATATTATAATGTGAGTTTTTCCCATCTCCGCAACCAAAACCAGAAACCCGCAGAGGTGAAAGTAAACCTATTCTTAAATTACGGTTAAGCGTCGCACAAAGGTGAGAACACACCGAGGAGAGACCAGAACCAGAAATATATGTACATATTATAATATAAGTCGTGAGCAATAAACACGAAAATTAAATTAGTACACGTATCTATACACATATATAGAGGCAATCACATGTGTATATAATTTCCACATTATGATTATGCATTTGCTCATCGCAGCTGTGAATTTTGCCTCCTTGGATTCCATGCTGCGAGTCCCGTGTATATAGAAAGTACAGTCGGCGTGATTCGCTGAAAAGAGTTTCTGTGCAGCTCTGCACACTGCGCAGCTCTCGACGTTCGCCTGTAATCTATGCTTTCATATCTTTCTGCAAAAACAACGCGAGTGTTATATAAAAAGAAAGACAGAAAAAAAGAGTATTATGATTTTCGATCCGTGAAGATGAGATACGAATAATTTATGGTTTCTTGACTTGAGGCCTGTAAATTAAGATGGTTATTATGAACTAAGACGCGATAATTATGTAATTAAGTGTAATGCGATTTGTTCGTTTTGTTTAAATTTGTCGAAGATCGGTTTCACTAAGAATTGCTATTAATTAATACGACGTTAAAGCGATTATTTGTCTACTTTTTAAGAAGAAATTAGCCTATGAAATTTGGATTTTAAATACCAACATTTTGTTCAATCTTTTGAAATAATTTACAATTGCCTCTATAATGATGATTGGTTTCATTTTTCACACTCATCTTTAGATTTTATCGATAACTATTTTCAAGAAAAAAAAATTATTTCATCTTTTAATTATACTACTCATACAAGAAAATCTTTGCACTTACGGGAAGTAAAAATGCCATGAAACAAGAAGTCGTTTAGCGCATGAGGTGCACCACACCTCGTTCTCATCACTGCACATTTCATTAAAATCAAAAGTACACCTTTTAAAATCCCACAGAGCAAATAACCTGCTCATCAAGCTGCACAGACTGCAACAATAATAGACCCGCGAAACGCTCCAATTCCCCATTAAAAAATCAAGCACGTCCCTTCGTCTCCACCGTATGAATTTCCTCCTCATGCCCCATCCACCATCAGACACATTTCCAATTAAGTCAGGACCGTGTATTATAAGCGGGTGGTGGTATAAATACAAAGCCCCGCCAGTCGCGCTAATGACTCCCACGATTAATCTCTCTCGGGAGGATATAATAAGAGTTGGGAGTACGAGAACAGTATGCCCTTCTGCACCTGCTGAGGATGCATTCATTTCCCGAGCCTCGTCTTTGAGACTTGTTTGCTTGTGACTTTATAACTGGGGCTATTCCATGTCGAATGGAATAGAATGGGCATATATCTTAATGCAAAAGAGAATAAATTAATTTTGAATGTGAACGAACATCTTTTAATTCTATACTTTAAAATGATCTAATGACTATTCTAAATATAAGGAAGGATTCAAGCTGTTTACTATAATAGATATGGAATATTGACTATATAAGTAGTGCTTAGACAGAAGAGCGGTGAATCGTATTGTGAGATCGGGATTCTTGTGCTTGACGTGTGAAAAGGGAATATAGCCGACGGGTTTCTTTTCGAGACTTTAAGAGGAGCGGAGAGTCGGTTTAGTGCGGAGTACCCCACCGACCGAAAGTATGCGCAGGTCGTGGAACGGTTCACTCTGTTTTTTTTTGTTTTTTTTTTTGGATGCACGTGGAATTTTTTATAAAGGGGCGTACACGATGCATCGATGTGGTTTCGCTTTGTTGGGCTGGCGATATCCTGCTTTACTTGATACCCTTAATTTTCTTGTTAGATCAATTATTTTGAGGCTTAACTATATATCGTGTATCGAACTTTTTACGTGAAAAAGAAATCTTGAGAACTTGTATTGTGCTGATCCTTGGGAGAACGTGATAGAAGGTTTGAAACTTGAAAATAAAATTTGCAGTACTGTACCCTTTTTAGTTTTAAATTTGTGTTGAACTATAACGTTCACGTTTATTTAAGGTGCATTGTTCTATTTATATACAGGCTTAATTTTTTTCGTACCCCAATGGTAACTTACGAAAGAGCTTGAAAAGATTTTCGAGCAATATAAAGAATATTTTAGTAGTAATAATAAGTTATAATTTATCGAATCATATAAAAGCAGTTATAGATCAATAAATTACATACATAATTTTGTATTTAACAAAATATACCTATACTAACTTCTTGTTCGCATAAAATGAAAAGTTAGATATATGAAATTCACGCAAGGAAGCTGAAATTTTAATGAATCAGAACGAACTAGAGCAAACAGTAAATAGTTGCGACATTGCAAGATGAAGATATCGACGTGTGCTTTGCAAAACGTGCATTCGCTTACTTTTCCTGCACCTTGTACTTATCTGATACTATGCCAGGTTTGAATTAATTATTTCAATTACATCTCGAATGAAATTTTCTTTTTTTCCCTTGTCTGTTTAACAGGAGAACAAGATTTGATCTTGAAATAATGAGAATAGTTCAATCAAACTTCATACCCAAGATATAATCCCAAGTAATGATTTATGATTCAGTCTAAACAAAGATAAATTCCTAACATATTTCTCCATTCTTTTCGTAAGATCTAACTTTTATTCGCCTCCTAAAAATTCGAATGAGATTTTACTGTTACTTTCAGTAAGATGAACGATTTGTTTTATTGGACAATTATAAAAATGATAGCATCGAACAGAATGTCGATAGATAATTATATCTTAAATACCTATACCACTTTTTTTTTCATTTACTCTCAGAACAACTTTACATGACGAGCTAACTATCGTTTTCGTATCACTTGCCACATTAAAAAAGCATAAAACAAGTCGATATCACCTATCAATTATTGCACACTAACAATAAAACAATAAAGTATCCTATTACCGTTAAGACATAATACCCAGTACCAAGACGCAAAACTTAATTGTTATGAAAAATTTTATTTAATCACCAACGACAGTCGAGGATATAAATCGCGAACAATAAATTCGCAAACAATCGCGGCTTTCGGCATTGTCTATGTCTTTTTATAGGCTTTGTCCGCGCGCGGCTAGTCTCTCGCCAAACGAATTAAATAAACGAGCGCTGAAAACAACGTGTGCATACTTGCTACTCGTGCATAGCAGCTCGTAAAACTTACAGCCGCTAGAAAGGGGATAGGCTTCGATTTCGTAAAATTTTTTTCTCAGCGTACGGCAAATTAAAGGAACTTGACTCTACCGGAGTACATAAGGCGCTTAATTTTTCAGCTCGGCAACGAGCGAAGCCGGAGAAATGGATTTGTTGCCGGGCAACGTAACCAGAGTTATGAAGGCGAAGTGTGTTTTTTTTTACTGGAATTAGGGAGGCGTTAGAGCAGTATTGAGACCGTGTGAAAGTTTTTCTACGGAAACATGTGAATTGAATACCTACTATTTTAAGTGTTTTTTTGAGACGGAAGCTGATTTCGATTTTATGCCATTCCTCAAAGCAGTGAATACTTGATATTTCAGTTGTTTAACCAAAGCAGTGCGTAATTAAAAACAAAAGATTTAGAATTCATGTTTTTCCCTTCTGAAAATTTAATAAAAAATAACAAAAAAAAATCTACATTAGAATATACAGTTTTAAGTGTGCTTCAAATTTTGTCAAATACATCTTAACCAGTGTATGACATAGCTTTTCTTCATTATCAGTAAAAAAAAACGTTTCCTTGAAATGGCTTGATAAAAAATAGATGGGAAATAATTCAAAACTCTTTAAAGACAATGAACATTTTTGAAAAGTTTCTTTTCCTTAAAGTTTCTGAAAATATATTAGCAATCCATTTCTCTTTGGCATTATTGAACGGTGTCTGAAACGCACGAAGTACCGTTCGCGAAAAAAAGTAATTGTGTGTGAAATTGAAATGCATGTTTTAATTATTGGAACACAACATCAGCAATTTAACTGGATGTGAAAAAAGAAAAAGTCAATTAATGCATCACGGCTCGAATTTTTTCTTTCTAGACATTGTTGAGGTATTGAATTTAAATGTGGTTGGTTGTGCACGAATACGGTGATTACTCTCAATCTCTCTTTGACAAGTAGCGCAGAAAATTTCAAATTAATGAAATGCCAAGCTATTCGTGAACGCGGTATTTTACGTGCTCACATATTGTGATACTAGTCTCGTAATCTAAATTTCACATATATTATTATAATGGAATTGAGGTCCAAAGCTAAATTGCACATTATAAGCGATTTAATATTCAGAATTACATCGATAAACTTTATACTTTTAATTACTCAATGAAATTAGAAATTCAGAAACATTTCTCTACAAATCATTAAAACAAAACAATCTCCAGTTATTCAAATTACTCAAGTATTTACAAAATCATAGCCACTGAAGTATCGTTAAATTAATTGCAATTCACAATACAAAGGCATCAATTTCATTCAGCAATTCATCCGCAGATATCCCGAGCTCTCTAATGAAAAAGAATCAATTAAAACCAAAGACATAATAACAGAATTAAATTAAACATACGCAATGAAACGTAAAGAGATCAGAAAAGAAAGAAACAAGTCCAATACGCAGTATAAACTAAAGTCAACCGTATCGCTTGCGGCACCGCGACGTAAAAACTCTAATCCCACTGCACATCGACGTAGCATAACTATTGCTATCGCACCAAGAAATTAATTGCACGTATATACCGATCAATGTCGCGCGTACACACAAACGTGCCTTACATTCTGCATAGATAATAAGGTTGGCGTAGCGTATCGCGCGGGCAAAAATTATTCGACGTTGTCGAAGCTACGAGGCGCGTAGACAGAACGGAAGTCATTAACAATATAACAAAACCCGACTGTTTGGTATGTGTGTGTTTGCCCTCGGGGGAGTTTGGGACGATGTTCACTCTCTTTTCTTGCTTTCACGCATCGACGAACGGCGTGGTGCGCGCAACTGTTTAATGCGCTTCCGAAGCAATAAAATAGTTTGTAAAACGCGCTCTGTGGGGTTTCGAGGATTTTTCTGTGCGATTGCTATGGTCGCGCAAGTTGGTACGGCTTTCCAATTGACTGGCGTTAAAGTCCTTTGGTCTATGTGCTACTGCATGTGATTATTGTTGATGCTTTTGTTATAGAGGCAAAGCGAGAGAAGCATTTTTAATTTGAATATATAGTTCGATGAATTTTTCTGAGTGAGAAGAAAGTTGCTTTACACATTCTCACTATTCACGGTATATTATATTCATAATAGTTTTAAGATCATGTAAAAAACAGTACATTTATAGATAAATGAGTCTCTTTGCAAATTTAATAATAAAGTTAAATGTAAAAGTTTTTTTACTTTTTTTAAATCTTGAGTCAACAAAATACTAAATAAAACAGTGATTATTTTATCAAGAATCCTAGTAATCAAAAAAAGCACGAAAATTGTCAATATTATTTCTCCTCTCTCTCTCTCTCTCTCTCTAAAGCTCTCAAGGTTTTCCCTCCACGATAAACGCTATAGAAAAACCTGCCCTCCGGAAACCCTCCATCCACTAACGTATTCCACTCCTCAAAGAATAATCCCCTTCGGCGCAACGGCATATTATCAAGCGCCCCATTAATAATCACGCATACAAAGCGCCGCAGCGTCCGCGTGCGTGAAAGTCACTCGTACACACACATTGCCATTCTGAAAGTCTCGTGGCCTCGCGCGCGCGGGGGAGAGAAACAGAGAGAAGAGCTATACCACGGAGTTGCGCAGCTATGCTCGCGTTTCTCTAACTATTGATTGAGTGACTCGAGTCTCCACACTCGCCTATACATATACATATAAACACGTACAGAAACTGCAGGCTCGGCATTTGGATTCTTTTCTTTCTAGCCCTGCCTTCGTACGCTATATACGCTGCACGCAACGGCAGCTGGGGGAATCGATGACCTCCCCCGCGAGCGTTAAAGGTGAAGGGCGGTAACCCGACTCCTTCCTTTTGTCGGGGGGAGAAGAAGATCCTTATAGCGGAGACGGCCGCGCGATTGGAATATTTATGAAGCGATGGAGCGAGGGCGTAGACGAGAGATTTATTTGCTTAATGTTCGGGAGCCTCGGAGAATTCTTTAGAGGAGTTGATCGATTTTTAAAACGCGCGTGAAACGTGATATTTGAGTGATTGGATATCGCCGAGTATAGCGATCGATGTGCTTATATGTGCGCTTGGATTGACGGGTTAATGTGCGCTTTTTTATTAAATGGACGAATTGCGAAGCGGTGCGGAAATAAAGACTTTTCAATGTCGGATTGGAATAGAATGTTTTTTTTATAATTGTGTTGAAAATGTCTTATTGCTTCGTGTTTGTTTGTTATGCATATGCGTCTTTTTTTTCTAGCTCATCACTGTTATTCAAACATATTTATATGCATATTTAGAAAAGGTGAACGTTTGTTGTTTTATTTATTAATTCTCGTAACGTGGTCTGACTTTTATTTCATAATCTGCATCTCTGATATATTTAAAAATATTCCGACGTACTCTACTTCTACTTTTATATACGCAACGTGTTGTCACTTTTGCTGACTCTCAGCTTCAACAATAAATATCATACTTTGCATGTACAAATTATGTACAATTCTTAGAGGTTTTTTTAATGATACACTAGCAGCTAATCCCGAAAGCTAAACGAACGCCCAAAAAAATATTCTTTTCAACAATCGCAATTCCCGCAATTATCTACATAATTCGCAAAGCAAAAAAAAATAACAGCCGACCAAAGGTGTTTTACACGACGATTTTCCATCCCAAGGATTATGACCCAGGCCTCCGTTGCACTGCACAAGCATTCGAGTCTCCAATCTGCACACCTCTATATACTTATAGTAACACAAGGAAAACTTAAAGCGTCTCCAACAACACATTTCTCGTGCGCGCACCTTAATACGCGCGTATACTGACTTTTACGAGTCTCGGGCTTACGCGTTAGACTATAATTATTCGACACGTGCGCAACGCGTATATAAGCGCTAGAAAAAATGTTCGAGCAACAGCTACCACTCGTTATTACATTTTTTTTTCTTTTCCTATCGCGGACCTCAGGTATATGCGAAGGAGATGAGAGTGCGTCTTTCTCTCACGCTAGCGAACCAACTAGTGACTTGCGTGCGCATTTACTTGTTGCTATTGCTGCGCGATTGTCCTAACTATGCGCAACAGGATTGGGAGTCGCTGCGTTTGCATTGAATGTACAATCGTGCTTGAATTTAACGTTCCCTGATTGCTTATATATATGTATATTTATATATATGGTGGAATTGAATTGTCACTTTTATTATTGGAATTGAATTTGCATATATATAGCGAGAGATCGAACCGAGCGAGCTTTCACTGTTTGATGTAAGTTTGTGTATACATCATGGCTTGAAGGGGGATGACAAGTCGAGCGTAAGAGGATCGTACGAGCTTATTTTATATCGCGTTTCGCTCTTTTATTCTCGGCAAATGTTATTTTACATATGATAAGAAGATGACGAAATCGATTGAGAAGGCGTGCGTATATTATTCAAATTTAAACATCAGGATAGATTTTAATGTCGTATTTTTGTTACGCGCACGCAGCCACTGTTTCAACTGAATAAATGTCGGTCAACAAATGCGCTCATTATAATTCTTCCGTCCTATTTATCAACGCCGATATTTTATATTGCCTTAAAACAAGAGCGGAAAATAAGCATACTCTTATATATATATATATCGTTCGTTGAAAAAAAAACAACAAGGAGAGCCACTTAACAATACCAGCTTATAATAAAGTAGGCGAAGACACGGAACGACAGCTCGTCCTCGATCGCGATAGATCTTTATTTTTTTTTCTGTTTTGTGTTTGACAAACTTGTAGAACGGACCGTAATGATTTTATAACTATACCTTGGAGCGTTCGAGTATAACCTCCTCTAAAATTAACATTTATTATCCACGGCAATGTCATTACCAGAGTCGAATCAACGTCTAACGGGCATTGGAGAGAAATTGGATACGGTCAGATTGGAATGATAAACCAAGAATCCGCACGTGATGCGCGAAAATCGATTTCGTTCGATTGGCTCGTGTATTGAATTCACGTTGTTGAAGCAATACGTACGCGGTGGGTGATCTGTGTGTATATACATAGGCTGCAAGAGACCTTGCGAAATAATTAGCGCGAGGTACTTTTCTGCGATTGCGTTGCGCCACGTGTGTGGATGCGAGTGCATAGAGATTTTTCGCTGTTCGATCTATGTTGTATTATCAATGCGATTCTTTGTGCGAAATAGTTACACGAATTGTGTTGCATAGGCGGTAAGTGGTTCGGTGAGGTGTTTTTTGCGTGTTTCTGTATATTATCTTGTAATTTTGTTGTGTCTTAAGTTTAGATACATCTGCTGAGGAGTCGAAACATGATTCAAACGAAGTTCGTCATCATTATAGAGGTAATTATCAATTAACGCAGGTTTTACTAAATACATATCTATCTTGTAAAAAAAAGTAATATTTACTAATTTTTTTATTATTATTCATTAGAATTGTCGTAAAAAACTTTTTTTATTACACTTTACTTATTTCCACGATATTACGAAGCATTTTTCATGTTTATTTAAAAGTATTTCACACCTATTTCACACCTTTATTATTTGCTTTAACATTGCACGATGAATAAAAATTAAGTGTAGTTTAAGTATAATTTCTGAAAAATGTATACTGGAAGTATTGTACTGGTGTAATATAATTAAGCATCTGTGATTAAATCAAATGATGAGTTTAGCTGTGTTACGCGTTTTAAACATTGGCATAAATCAAGGAAAACTTTCTCCAATTCTGCGTATTTGTCATTTGTTATACCGTCTCTACCTATTATTACAATACAAAAGTAGCACATTTCCTTCAACATATGCATAATAATTACAAAATTATGCAAGATTTTATAAAGATACAACTCATGTACATGAATTATTTTGCTCGAAAAAACATAATTTCTACCAATCGAACATCATAAAGTCCAAATAGTATGATACTTTAAGTATACATGAAATTTAAACGGTTCATGAATGTAAAGAGCATTTTACATTTCCATATAATATACATATAGAAAAATCCAACTCCGCGAATTCCTCTCTTTCATCACACATAACGCGATACTCTTACCAGTCCTGAAAACAAATCATTTTCATAACATGTACCAATATATCTACAATAATCATAAAAGGAAAGTCCTTTCCAAGAAACTTGGAGAGCATACAGTAATACTCCAGCTTAGGAGATGTACATTTGCGAAACCATCCAGGTTCCATTCCCATCCACCAAAAGCCAGTCTTATCAGATTAGTCATAAACAAGAAGAGACCCAGCACCGCTAAATGAAAATTGCACGGAATGCCAAACCTGTGGTAAACCCGTACTACACAATTGTGTTATGAAAAAGGAGTATGTTAAATACACATGTGCGCAATAATAATTTAAATGCAAAAAATTACAATCGTGTTACGTGTTCGTACTTTCACATCGGCTGAAAGAAAAGAATTTAACTCTTCTTTGGTCAAAAGTGAGGCTGGGCAACAGGAATAATTTACCATAAAATGACGTATAACGTTAAGTTTAATTAATGGTTGGTAAAAATGGTAATCTTTGATGCAATTGTATCAAATTTATTTGAGCGAGCAATTCGTCAGTCTTACTATTTCTATACCGCGAAATGTACGCTTGATTGAATCGACTCACTGTATACGTATCGAAAATGAAATGCAACAATATTAATTGGCTATTTCACTTTGTGCCAGCCCCGACTCGAATAAGCATAATCCTTACAAAGCACTTATAGTAAGAGATTAACTATATAATATTACAGATAGTAATTTGCTCACTAAATGAGCCTAGTCATACAAACTAAGTGAATTATTGATGATTTTAAACAATGGTAAAATACTTAATAAAACATTGAAGCTAATTAATTTCGTACTGTGTGAAATTCCCATTCTCATCCCATCTGCGCCGCCTCACTTTTGACACAATGGTAGCGACTTTTGACTCTTCTGCAGACCTCAATGAAAGTAGAGAGTGTACTGATAGAGCGTATACTTATATGTTAAAAGACGCGTGCATCTCGATTAAAACTATACAGTCGAAGAAAGAGAGAAACGACCAGCTCCGACCCAATTCCCATAAGCAGCAGAACAGCAGAGCAGCAGAGCATCAGCAGCATCAGCGACTCACTACTACTCACAAAAACGAAAATCCACGCCGCTGACACTTCCTCGAGTCGTCTGGTCTACGACTACTACCACCGCCTCCTCCTCCTTTCTCGTCTCTGTCGTGCTGCTCGACCGTAGCTGTTGTCGCGCAAGCTGCAAACAGAAATGTGGAAAAAAGTCCATCTAGAGTTTTTTGTCGGCTGACCGCGAGACTGCCAAGGAAAAAGAAGGGACCGAGGGAATCGATTACGTCTTTGGTCGATTGTTGCGGGCATAATTGCACCTGTGTGTTATGATTTGGATGACTCAAGAGAGGACGAGCAAGAAAGCGAGTTTGGCGTATTTTTTTTCTGTTGCTTTTGCTTTTTTTGCTTTTTTCGGGGGGCATTGTGGTAGAGCGAGGTTGATTGTTTACAGTGTTTTTCGTAGGCTGGGGCGTTGATCAAGCGTGCACGAGTAAAAATTACCTGCATAACTGAGGATTCGTTTTCGACGAGATTTTGGATTGAATAAAGTTCAGTTGCCTTTTGCTTCGGTCAAATCAATATTTATTATGTTGGGAAATATTATTAAAATTAAATAAACACATGTTTAATTTATAAACTGAATGCAGTTCGAATGTGTATTTCCTTTAATTTGCATTTATATCGAAATACGAGTTCATATTCTAGAAGTCGCTTAATAAATTATCTGATTACCACTAGATAAATTAAAAATACTAGTTTTTTTCAATTTGTGAAAGTTTTTCGCTCGTTTAACAGGAACTGCCAGCGTGTAAACAAAATTGTACTTACATATCAAATTTATAATATTTCATGTAACAGTTAAAAGTGTATGTATAACAATAATTCAAATATCAAATTTTGTTTTAAACAATTGAACTCCAATTTTCAGAAAAAAATTCAACTTGTATTCACAATGATAAACGATGACTATTCAGATAAATTTTTCATCGAGAAAATAATTTTCGTCTAATAAAAACATTTAGATTTATGGACATCACACAATTAAACTACTCGTTTTGTTGTTTACACTGTCTGCAGCCTTGCAGCACTCAATGAATATTCAAAACCTAAAAAAAAAACTTTACCCAAAAAGCTACTGCAATGAATCACTCATATAATAGTGCCCTCTCAGAATTCTAGTAACTCGCAAGTAATTTTTACTCATGGATCTTGTCCCGCGCGTAGGTGGGAGTAGTCGCGTATATACGCTGACGCAGCTTCACGTACAGAAGAGCCGACAAAGTCCCTGCGGAACGGTCCACCACGCAGCAGCAGCAGAGCAGCAGCTCGAGCTCCATGCCTAGTGCGATCAATATTCCCACTCGAATCTCCGCTCTGTTGGCTTACATTTTCGTCGTTGCGGGGAGATTGAGTAACCTGGTTTTTTTTTCTTTTTGATTATCATCATTTAATAAGTACTGTCGTATAAGTACTTTCGATGTGGACCTCTCCACTTTGGGCTTTCAAGATACAGCGAATGACGGGCCCACAGGGGAATATTTATTGCGATGTAACTTTCTGGCTGCGGGTATACATGTGGCGAATGTTGGGGAATTACCGAGATTTTGTATAAGAGGTTAGGTACGCGGGTGGCTTACCTATCATTGTTTGTTTTTAATTATTCTGTTATTGAAATCTTTGATTGGCATAAATTTGAAAGAAAAATATTTAATTGCATAATTAATCTTTTTGCATTAAGAATAATTGTAAAATTATTATTTAATAACAAAATATATAATAAATTGCAAAATACAGCTGTCTCTGATAATTACATCGCAATAAATTTTCATCCAAAATTTTGTCGAATGCACAGGAATATCCAAGCATATGTTATTGATTTGTTTTGACGCTTCTTTGCAACATTTTGTGCATTGAATCGAAAATTACACTTTTACTCTATGCAATTAGGTGTTGAACTTGTATAATTTACATACATTATACATTTTGAACACGTCACCTCGCTGATAAGAAATATCGACATGGAGTATGTGACATTATTGTTCCGATGTTACGCTGGTACAAAATTTGTGCAAACAATAAATATACTTTTTTTCGTGAAATATACTGATTGTCGTCATCTGATGTAACAAGTTCAAAATAATTCATAAAATATGTTTCTGTGTGTATCAAGGACACTTAGTAGTGAACTATATATTTATATTTGTGAACGAGTTTTTTTTGTCATTAATAATTCAATTATTAATTTTATTTTATTAAAAAAATTTTCTACGATACGGACAGACAGAAATGTAAAAATAAACATTTTTCGTTGGCCATATAGATTTTATAAAAAATCATTTTTTACTACTTTTATATAATTAACACATTCTACAACTTGAACAAAACGCAACAAAACAATCAATGTCAAGACTGCACAAACACTTGCTCCAATATGTCAAGGCATTTGCCGAAAGCGCCAATTTACATGAATATATCCCATACCGCCCATATTGCTCTAGATCAATAAACACACGGTCAGCATTCCTTGATGATCTTCCAAAAAATTGTAAATATTTTGAAAAACCAGCTGTTCTTGCATATAGTAAACGTCTAATATCGGTCAAACGTAACATAATGCGACAAAACAAAACATGCGAAAGGAAGAATGTCTTGCAGACAATGTGTACATCAATTTCTTAATGAGATTTGAATTTAAAATATTCGAAGGTTGTGTCGTCTTGGATGTCACATTTTAAATGAAATGATTCATACACACATTACTATATGATATATGAATATGAATTTGACTGTCATTGCTAAAAGTCATTTTAATGAAGCCATAATAAGATTTATTAGATCGAACGTTAATTCCAATTAAGTTTAACTCATATTTTAATTTAATAATAAATTTTCCTTAAAAAACATATTGTAGCAATCCATAGAAACAAATTTACAGAATTTTCAGTAGTATAGGTATGAATCAGTTTTAGAATGTTGCATTTGTTCAAATATGTATAATAATTACAACAAAATCAATAGAACTCGAGGTGCAAACGTAGAACCAGTACGAAAATTCATCTAAAAACGCTGCTGTTACCAAGCTGCCAGGAGAGATAAATTTAATATCCTGTCTGCAAGGCATTCTTCTCCTCTCTCGCACACACACATATACAGAGCAGAGCGAGAAGATAACGAGGGAACCTCGAGAGAACAAACAGCCTCACGCAGAAGAACGTGAAGATAAAAAAGAACTGAAACGAACGAAGAGACTCGAGAGACGAGAAGAAGAGAGAAGGAATAGGAAGGAAGGGCTCACCTTTTCTTATGCAGCCAAGACTCTCAGGCGGTACGCGCGTGGAATCCAGGGGACTCATCATAAAGAAGGACGACCCGGAGTTAGTGGGCGCGCACTTGCACTAAGAAGCTCGCGGCTCCCGACGACCTGTCAACATGACACATTAGTTGTACACAGATGCTGTGTTTTCTTTTTGGCGAGCCTCGGTTTTATTCCGACTTCCTTCCTCTCTTCGCCCCTTTTGGAATATCCTTCTTTCTATCACTTGCACCCTCTACGTACGTATTTTTATATACTTATATACTTATATATATATACATATATATGGCACCACAAAAAACACTTGTTTCTCAAATACGCCCAACACAGGTCGAAAATTAATGCACGATATCGTCACTGGCACGTTTTGAGGCTCGATTAGTAAGATATACGTAACGTGTCCGAGGGGTTTATACACAGTCGGAATTCACCGGAGCAGAGCTATGTTACGATGGTAGCGCGAGCACACGCACGGCAAAACAATTGGTCCGCACCACCTGTCATTTGAATATATATTGGAACGGCAGAGAACTCGCGGCGGGTACATGCGTCCTGACGTCACCCCACTTCTGCTGCTATACCCGTTCCATTCCGCGACTTTCTGTCCTTTTTCTACTGGCTATACACTTGTACTGAGAAGGGAGAAAGAAGAGAGAGAGAGAGAGATAAAGAGCGGAAAGGCACTCCCCCACTATGAGAGTGAATGTCGAGCGAGCTGCGAGTGGGAGGAGTAGAATTCTGACTAACTTCAAGTCAGTTATGAAGAAAGCGCTGGAATTCAAATCCAAATACTTACTTTATGTACTTCCTACATTCTCTTTTGCGTGAATATAAAAAGAAAAATGATCCAATTTAATATAAAAATGATTATTCGAAAAGGAAATTTGGATCAGACTATTATATTACTAATACAGTCGAGTAACAATCATTCTACTGTTTAAAAAATGAATAAACTATTCCATAACTTTTACATAAGTATCTATTTTCAATACCTTACATTATATGTTCATATAATAGATTTTATTAAAAGCATTAAGTTTAAATACACCTAAATAAAATATTTGTAATCTTAATTTTAATCAATATCTCTTTTTATGCGTAAATGCAATTGAATATCGGACTTGATCGGACTATATAAAAATATTTAAAATAATATTGAATAAAATTATGTTTGGTATAGCTAGTATATATAGATTATAGAACGAGGTTACACACCCACAATACTTACTATCATACAATTATATTTTGAATAAAGTAATCGGTGCTTCCATCTGCTGCCCATTAATGCAACTATCCAATGCCATTTCATTTGGGCGTTTTGGCGCTAGTCGCGCTGCTTTGCCCTGCCCGCTAGTCTAGTAGTCGATCGAGAATTCGTGTGTGTGATTGTGTGAATTGTGATGATATCGTATTATCGAAATTCGAAATCGAATAACCAACAACTGATCGTAACAACACAACACACAACCCTATTTTAAAAAAATTATCCCAGAAGAAGAACGTTGTTTTATCTTCATTAGAAATGTATCTAAGAAAAATTGGACAAGTTTTAAATTTTTTTCGTCAATATTAAGCAGTTTTTTAATAATTTTGTAGAAGTGAGTAAAGTAATTTAAGTGTAGTGGGTGGTTATGCTTCAAGAGAACATAAACACTTAGTTCCAATATTAATTTTGTTTCAATAAAGTTTTTAGTGTATTTATACAATTAACTTAACTATTTACAGCACTTCCAAATTACATATTTATCTGTAAGAAATATGGCTGAACTAAAAATTTCATTAGAAGAGGAGTTACTATCACCAGATTTATTATCAGACCCTGAAAGTGCCACAAATGTCTCTATTGCAGGAACATCGGATGAAAGTATGATTACATTTTCATATTGCCAATACACTTTTTAAATAAATAGGTCTAGATTGTAGAACTAACTAAAATATCCATGTATATATATATATATATATATTTAGTAAGCTCAGCATCTGCAGGACATATTGAACCAGATTTCAGTAATGACGATCCAGAATGGAAAGGTGTTAGCATGGAAGAAATTTATAAGCACCATGGACCATTTGACTGGCAACATCTTCCACCAATACATCCTTCACCTTCTCACACAATTTTATTTGAAGTAAGCATTACAATCTATCTAACAACAAGTAGTTAAGTAATGAACATAAATTTCTGTCTTACAAGGTAGTTTAATAAACTAGTATTTTTTTTTATAAAATAAATAAGATGTATCTTTACAGTTACCTCTTCCCAATCGTGGTCCTCCAAAAGCACATTCTATCCAGCTGGCAGATAAATGGAGTCAAAATTTTGTGCGGATGCCACATTCTGTTCACAGTCTTTATCCAGTTGATCCGGTAGATTACTATATTATTTTGAAAATATGGAAAAGATTTAATTTTAGAAATCAATAGAAAATATCTATTTATAAAATTTATTACAGCAAAATGAAGCTACAGGTGGATTTAGACGTAGATGGGAAGTTATTCAAGAAGCCTTATTACAAAATTTTATATCCAGTCATCAGCTAGAAGTAGCTATTCTGTCATATAATCATAAATATGCTGAGCGATGGGATTTTGCTGCACTCCACAATTTCTTTAACAAAGTACATAAAATAATTGATTATTTTTTGTTTGCAAGTGAATTATTAATAATTATGAATATTTTTTAGTACATTGATGAGGAAGAAATGAAATTATGTCTAAGTTCTTTAATACCAAAAATAGTTCAACTCGCTCTTCAACTACCTGATTTGATTACAGCTCCACTCCCATTATTAAAACGTCAATCAAATAAATCAATCAGTTTGAGTCAATTGCAAGTTGCTTCTTTACTTGCTAACGCATTTTTTTGTACATTTCCACGTCGTAATTCTACAAATCCACAATCTGAATATGGATCATTTCCATTCATAAATTTTAATAAGTAATTAAAATTATTATTTAATTTAAGGTAAATGGTGATTCTATGATAATGACCATTTACTTGGTATTCCAGTCAACATTGATGTACTACAACATGTCAGTAATAGATATAAAAATTCAGTCACAATATATTTTTATTTCAGACTATTCGCTTCATATAGAGAAGAAAGGTATGCCAGATGTCAGTCAGTCATGGAAAAATTAAAATGTATTTTCCACTATTTTAGAAGAGTTACAACAAAAGGTATTTTCATATTGTCAAGATATTG
This sequence comes from Megastigmus stigmatizans, assembly GCA_900490015.1. NCBI lineage: Eukaryota > Metazoa > Arthropoda > Insecta > Hymenoptera > Megastigmidae > Megastigmus > Megastigmus stigmatizans. The sequence goes on from UELV01139433.1 coordinate 19,988, forward strand.
AAGTTTTATTTAAATTAACAAAAATATAGACTTTATTAAAATAATAATACGGTTTTTCATAGCGCAGTACCTGAAGGAACAATAACAATTCAAAGAAAATACATACCTAAAAAGAATTGCCCTAGATGGGATAAACAGCATATGAAATTACCACCATTACACATTACTAGTAAAGGCACAATCGAATCCCAAGGAGCTGGTCTCTTACAAGTTGATTTTGCAAATAAGTTAGAATTTTTGTTATTACTGTTTGCTTTTATTTTCGTGATCGCTGATCTATTCTAAAAAGAAAAAATGTGCTGACTAAAACAACTTCGTTGCGACGAGATATCTCGTCAGTTGGCGCAAAGGAGTTTAGTTTTGTTAATGAGCACATAAAATATTTTTATCATACATATTACATTTATATTATTCTTTTTCCAGATATGTTGGTGGTGGTGTTTTAAATTATGGCTGTGTTCAAGAAGAAATACGATTTGTTATTTGTCCAGAATTGTTGGTTACAATGTTAGTGACTGAAGCTTTGGACGATACTGAAGCACTTATAATTAAGGGAGTTGAGAGGTATAGTCGATACAAAGGTTACAGTAACAAATTCAAATGGGTCGGTGACTTTATTGATGAAACTCCCAGAGATAGCAGTGGAAGGTTGAAAACATCTATAGTAGCAATTGATGCACTATATTTCAAACAACCAAATGTACAATTTAACATGGGTAACGTTATACGTGAACTTAATAAGGTAATTTAATTTTCAAACAGTTTTAATGGGGGAATCGACCGTGAAACTGGTACAAGTTTTAATAACTAATGCACTTGAATGATACTTTTAAGGCGTACGTGGGATTTAGTTCAGAAGTAGCTTCAAATAATTTGCCAGCAATAGCAACGGGAAATTGGGGTTGCGGTGCATTTCGAGGGAATCCTCAATTAAAAGTTTTAGTTCAGCTGATGGCAGCAGCAGTGGCAGGACGATCGATGGTATATTATACATTTGAAGATACAAATTTAAGAGATAATGTATCAGATATGTACTGGCATCTTATTCGACACGATGTAGATATAGGTATAGTTCATATGAATACCTTATTCTTGATATATTAAAATTGTGTTAACCTCTTAAACAATTGTAATAAATACTCTTATTTTTCGCAGGTCGTCTGTTTGCTTTAATTTCTCAGTACCAAGAAACACCAGCTGATAATCGTCCGGATTTTTACAGTTTTTTATATAACCGAAGCAAAATTAAACCCTTGACTCATTACTTTAATGTAAGTAAGAAAAGTCCCGTAAAGAACCCGAACTCTGAAAGCAAAAAGACTTCGGAAGAAAAATTACGATTTAATTTTGATTTTAAAAAGCACGTACAAACTGCTAAACTAAAAGAAGACGAACTAGAAGAAAAAATTGAAAAATGGTTAGAAAATGTTGAAGGTGACAACGTTATTACGGACGCTGAAGAAGCAGATAAAAAACTGAAAGTTAATGCACAAGAAGAAGTAAGCATGCAAGTTGAAGAGGAAAAGAAGGAAGTAGATGATGGAAATAAGACTGATATAGTAAACGAATCTAAGAAAGATTTCTCACTGTCGTTTAAAAAAAAGAAGCAAAGATTCAATGAAATATTTGGAGAAAAACCATGTGAAGATTCACCTAAAAAAAAGCTTTCCAATTTGGATACATTTGATGAATTACTAAAGACAACTGAAAATTCATCACCAAACAATGCATCAATGGATATAGATACTCCAGTTGAGAAGAAAGTTGAAAATAATCTGAAAAATAAATCGGACACGGCGATAACAAGTATGAGCACAAAAAATTCGAAAAATGAAACTCAAAGGAAAATACATGATTTTTTTAAGAAAAAAGATACATGATTTTTACAATCTTGTTAAATTGTGCACTATTAAATTATTATTATGTAAAAATATTAATTAACATTGTATGTACATAATTTGCGAACAAGTTAAATAGGAACAACAGTTTTTATTGATATACAGAGAAAAATGTTGTATTAAAAATATGGAAGAAGTTTCTATGTTTTATAAGTTTTTAATATGTTCTATACATTATATATTGTTATAAAAAGTCTAAAGCAGAATATAATTTTTTTATATTAAGAATTTACATTAGCCTAGTATGTAGAATTTTTATTGTAACAATTTTCTCTGTTTCATGTTTAGCTATCTATTGATCTAAAAATGATTTAGTTTAATATTAAAAGCTATTTTTAAATTGATCATTGTATAGCACAGTATGTAATAAATTCTTTATTAGTCAATTTAACAGCTTTTGTAATAAAATACATCATTAATGTAAAACGAAATATTTTTTCATTTTTTAAAATAAATAAATCAATATAATAACATTTGAAAGACTGAAACAAAAATATCGCTCAGCACAAATTTTTGTAGGAAAAATTATGAATAGAAAATTTAAAATCTTTTACTGTTAATGTTTTACAAGTAATAGAACGCATATATTCTCAAATTTAGATGAAGTAATAGAATTTTTTTATCTTTAGATCAAATGGTTCATAAAATATTAAACGTTTTATCTCAGAATAACATAAGATAAATTATATACCATTACTCTAATTTCTAAAATTTGCTATAGAATCATGATAGAAAACTTAACATTTGCAGATCTAAGATACTAGAAAATTATTTATAAATCCATCCAAGTCATTAGGTACCCCGATTTATTTAACATGATGAATAAAACTTGTTTAATGACTTGTGAATTTATCGAGGATAGCAATATTCATTCAAATTACACGACTCATAATTGCGTGAATAAATCATTTCCACAACTCCAAACAAATTCTAATTACATGCTACGAAAATAATCTCATTATAAGAGTCAACGTCGGTTAAATAACGCACAAAATATTTCCTTTTAATTAATTTTACCCATATTTTCCAGTCGTTTATTATTCATCCCACGAAATAGAGCGTCAATAATTGCCGAACCATCGGCCACCTTTTAACATCATCAATGGAAAATCAAGCTCTGCCTGCACACAATTCGCGAGCTAATGCACTTTCGCCAAAAGGACACGCGCGCGGCATTCAATCCTGGTATATATGGTGACACTCGTTAATTGCAGCCAGAGTCAAAGCAGCCTACCTACGGTGCAGTAAAAGAAAACGAGAGAGGCCAAACGCGTATATATCATCGGTCGCGCAAAATCCTCTCGACTACTATATACTACATGTACTACGGCGAAAAGAAAAAAAAACATCGACGCCATCGGCCTTTCAAAAGCAAATCGAGTGAAGGGTCCGTACCTATGGTACGTATGTACAGGGGGAGGGTCAAAGCGGCTGATCGTCAGTTTTCAGTTTTGCCGCGTGGTAATCGCGCACATGCAGTGCAGAGAGAACACACTTTTTCCTCCCTGCGTCCTGTGCACATTGATTCCGCGTTTAGACTCATGTATATACATGCTGCACAAGTGGTATGGGTTGAAAGGAGAGGTACTCGTTCCGCGATCAAACGGCGCGGGATCTAATAAGAGCCCATTCAGAAAGAAATAAAGCGAGGACCAAAGGCCGGCTGCGCGCGCGTCCCGTGTATTGCGCGCTTACATCGTCAAAGGGCATATAGGGAATAAAAATGCATCTGCGGACTCGATCCTGTTTCGAACTGACTGTATGCATGTGAGACGGACAAATTGATGTGCTTTTTGTGTCTTGTACCTTTTCTCGTTTTCTTTTTCTATACTTGATCATTGTTCCAGAGAGCACAATGTACATATATGGGATAATGCATGAGTACAAATTATTGTTCTATTGCGCAGAGCCCGATACAATGAAGGAATAACTTATTCTAGATGCATAATTTATTATGCGATTGATTTAAAATTATAATCTACCTCATAGCTCGCATAATCAAATATGTTATGCATTTAAATTTTCACAATTCACGTCGTTATGTAAGATGCAAAATACAAATTGTCACAGCTTTGATACCGATCCGAATCCTTGTGATGACCTTCATAACTGCAATAATCTCATAAAACACATATTATCGATACGCTAAAATATACACTTGGGAGTTCGATTTTAATCCAGCGCAATCGAAAATTTATATAACTCCAAAGAATCCTCCTTTTTTTATAATGAGCGAGTGCAGCAGATGTAATCATTACGCATTGCGTATACCTAGTCCCCCTTTCCCCACCGTCACATCGCATGTGGGACACGCGCATAAATTTCAAGCTCAAGACTGCAGCGATGCAACAGCGGCAAAGAGTGAAATAAAACAATATATCCTGTGCTGCGGTGCATATCCTTTCTTCTCTCCGCTGAGCTGCACACACGCGATTCTCTCTTCGTTCTCTTTATACAGACTATAGCTCTCCTATGCACTGCATCAGCTATATATGTATGTATATATATATATATATATCGCAATCGACCTTGTTCACCCTCTCCTCAATCCTTCTTCTTTTTCGTAATCCTTATACCGCGAGTTCTATAGTATACGCGTATACATAAAGTATACACTCTCTCTCTCTCTCTCTCTCTCTCTCTCTCTCTCTCTCTCTCTCTCATCTTTTTCCCATTTCTGCGGCGCATCTTTACGCGCGCGCGGGATAAGTACATACCTGTGTGTATGCGCTGCACCGTATTTATATATATATATATATATATATAT
>UELV01139434.1:0-13330 GCA_900490015.1 Megastigmus stigmatizans
TCTCTCTCTCTCTCTCTCTCTCTCTATAACAATTAACACTTACTGTCACGCTCACACTCATACACTTCTTCACACTCGCGCTCGCAATTGTGTATCTCACGAACATGTGCATGCTGGACCTCTTTCTTGTTGCCGACGTGTCACGTTCAGCGCTCTGAAGATTTCTTTTTTTCTTTCTTTTATTTTGTTGTTTCTTAATAATAATAATAATAATAATAATAATAATAATAATAATAATAATAACGGTAAGAATTTTTCTTTCAATGGTTTCTCTCTATCTCTCTTTTTTTTTGTTAGTTTTGGTTTTTGTCGTGTTCGCCTCAGTCGCAACCGATCATTTTCGCTTACTCACATCAATAAAATATCCGCTCGCATCGCTACGTTCGCGGATCTCTATACAATGTATATATAATATATAATATGTATATATAATATTATATTTTTACATTACATGTAAATCATTTTTTTTTTATGTTTATGCGCCTTGTTCACCTGCAATAATCATCATCACAAACTATTAATAAACTATGAACATAAAATCAATAGACAAGCATATATAAACTTTACATACGTAGATTCTCTTCGAATAGTTCACATAATACTTTAACGCTGCTATACATATATTATTTCATCTTTATTTATCTGCGTTTGTTTGTCTCTGTCCCGTTCTCCTTTATTCCTCATATAAATTGTGTTATATCAAACATAACTAAAAAATATATCGTTTTTAAGGTCTACACACATCGTACAATGAATATATTGGTTAGTCGATAAGTTAATGAATTTTCATGGATATAATAGGGGGTGGCAGGGTGGTAAGGTGGTAGAGAGAGGAAAGGCGGGGGATGGGCTGGGAGGGGAGGGGGAATAAAAGTAAAGTTCCTCTTATCTCGTAAGTTCATTAACAACATACGAAAGTTGTACAATATGCATGAAAGTACCGAACTTATATATATATATATCAGAAAAGTACCATACCGAGTTTGTGTGTGTGTGTGTTATTAATATTAAAAAGAGGCAAACGTTGGTGTAACGATAACGTCGATATAATAATGCTAAAACTTACTCACTAATATTCGTCGTCGTAATAAGTTATAATATTTTATTTTTGGCTTATCTTCTTGTTTCTCGTGCTTATGCGGGACGGCGAATGGGGGGTACGATCATCGAGGAATCGGTGTTTGATGCGGCGAATGTGTGGATAAAACGCAGAATGGGTGGGAGGAGGAGAATGGGGGAGAGAAGGTGGAAGGGGGGAGGAGATTGGTGTGTGGCTCATACGGTGTTCCGCTCGTGCTCTCTCCTCATGGGTTTGCGGCGGCGGTCGGTAGACGAGCTTCGCCACTGTCAACCTATTTTTATCCATCGATCGATCGAATATTCCAGCGCTGCCAGCCATCTACAAACAAAATCGTGTTATTTATGTCATTTTCCCCCGTCGCGCTTGCACACACTCATACATAGGTGCTCGTTTATTTCGGATCTTAAGGAGCGATAGTGCACGCGCTTTTTTTTCTTTTTATCGCTGATTATGGATTAATAGGAGAGGAGAGGCTGCGATAAAAAAATGATGTTATCGTTTTAACGCTCGACATGCTTCACACTTACAGTTTAATGAAATTCTATTTCCTTGTTTTTTTCTTCTTTTTTTTTTTTACGAGGAATATACAACCGGAAATAGCTATCTGATTCTGAATATTATTATAGAACATTCAGTGAATGCGCGAGTAATCATACTTCATAGCAATGATTGACTGTCGAGAGAGTGAATTATAATTTACTATTATTTTAAAACTGCAAGATAAAGGAAATACACATTAATTTAATTTTATTAGCTCTTGAAATAGAATGTTTTCAATTAACACGGTATAACGATTTGCAATTTACCGCGATAATTGTAGATCTAGTCGTGGGCAATTTTCTATACCTGACACTTAATTATGACCGCACGTCACACTAAACAGATAGTGAGAAAAATACGCTCAAAGTTGATTGAACGTAACATGGACCGCTTATCTAAACACCCAAGTGCAAGAAGTCGTATCGAATATTTATACTTGCCTTGCCGTTACCCGACTGCTTCTACTGCGACTGTTTAGACACGCTTTGTCTGCCATTGAATCAACTTTCGCGGTATTTTCTTTAGGTTTTTCCAAACGAAACAAACTTCCGCGAATAATATTTCAACAGCTTGTTTTTAAAAATTTAACAATTTAGAACTTTAGTTATCTATTATAGCGATAGCGATTTTATATCGTGCTTTACGCCATTAATGAATTTATTTATCGTTTGAAACGAACATTCAGCTATCAAAGAGACACATGTTGCGTTTTCGATGCTACGATTGTAACTATAGCTTATAAAACTTCCTATAACGTTCTTGCAAAATGAATTTTATTATACAAATCGTTTGCAACAGCTTCTGATTATTTTCTACAACAAGATCGAGTCAATGGAATCTTATTGAACGTAAAAACTCGTATACCGCATGAAATAAAAAATTCACCGCAAGTAAACAATCATTACCGTTTCTTGTCCATTTCCGAGTCGGTGGCGAAGGTGTAAGTCCTCTGCGTGGGATCGGGGGGCTGGAGCTCGAACGCGTGTTTCCTGCCGCCCGAGTTGGACGCGCTTCCGTGCACCCGGAATCCATGGAGACAGGCGACCCCGAACGACCTCTCGGAACTGGCGTCGTCGTAGAAGTAGAGGGCGGCATCCTTGAGGACGCAGTAACGCCTGGACCAGCCGGTCGGTGACGAGGTACGCCTTACGCGCTCGTGCTGCTTGCTCAGGTAGCCGAAACAGTCGGCCCGCTGGATCGTACCGGCCGGCAGCTGCTGCAGCTTCAGCGACGCGTCCAGCCACGTGTCCGCCTGTGTGCGGGATACATTGTACACATGGGTCTAGTTTATCAATTCAATTGTCGCCGATGCTTATACGGTGCTCGCGAGTCGGATCGATAGTACTATCTTATCCCGTCACAGCGCGATGCCTCCCTCTTTATTGCCTTGTTACATTTCTTTCGGCGCGATTCCCAATTAGGTTTATTGCCCGCTTACGGAATTGACCGCCGACCGCGTGGTTATAGAGTCGCGAAGACGCGCGTTTATTACGTATCCTGGGCTTTTAAAAGATTCGTGCGCACCGGGCTGGATTATTATTGCTCCGGAGAATTCCGTATTTTCGCGAGTCGAAAGAGGAGAGAGAGAGGCAATTTAACTTTGTTTAACTGTCGAATAACTCGGCTCCGAGTGGCTCTGCGGCTCGCGCTCTCGTCAAAATATTGTCAGAGTATATAACTCGCCTCTCTTTGCCTCTTTACAAGATTGCAAGAGCATGAATGAAGCTCACCTTTTTTTCTTTTATCCCCTTTTTTTTAATCTCGTTGACCTCGTTCTTCTTGTTTACAAAATCGTTTTTGCATTCGGGCTCTTTTTTTCGCCGCATTCATTCACCGCATTTTATCCGATAAATATTTTTAGATATATTTCTGTTTTTTTTTTTAACTTTAAATCGAATATACGAGATATTTCGCTAAGTGTTATGAAAGAGCCGGCGAGACTTTCAGCAAATAATGTATTATTTAAAACCGATGATATCTTTTTCTTTATTTTTGTTAATGATGTAACGAAGAATATTGTTTTAGTAAGTAGAAACTTTTTTAGTTTTTAAATATAGAGTGGCTCAGTTTGTGCATGAATTAATTCTGTATATCTGAAGTTCCCAGTTTATTCAAATGCGTTATTCATCAACAAAATATAGCTTATTCTATTGTACACGGAATTGTATTTTCTTTATCGGATTCGTAACTATAACTTTTCCTTTCAATATTAATTAATTCAAGTATACAAAAAGCGATATTAGCAAATACCCAATAAGTTCAGCTATGTTCTAGATATGGTGATCAAAAAGTTCACCCGCACATCACATGTGAACTGAGTTGTAATGAGTCTAATCGTTATAAATTGTTCGAAATCACGCGATCATAAAAGAAAAGTATTATATATAAACCATTTAATATGCGCTTCCGCCTTACGATAATGAAAAACACACGGCAGCGACATCAGCGCTTTTAATAATAGTACCTCGGATTAAATGCTCAATGATACGAAGGATTACAGATGAGAGGTCAACCCTCGCTTGATACAATTTAATTACGTTAAGAGCTGCCATCTATTATACACATACATATATGCATTTCATGTTTCCCCGGGAATCAAGTAGATTTTAGGTCAATCTTTTATCCCGCTGTCTCGTATAAAAGGCCCATCTCTTTATCTCTCGCGTGTGCGACTCATTTTATTTTCATTTAAAGCGGGAGCGATTAAAGGCTGCACGCGCGCGCGCGACAATTCGAACGTCTCGCGATTCATCTATTAAATGCGGCATTATACCAAGCGCCACTTGCTGCACGAATGCAACCGCGACTTCATATAAATACTCCAATTATCTCGTCTTTCTCTTTCTCTGGTCCCGAATCGCGTGCACGGCATATCCGTAAGGTAAAAAGAAAAAATCCTGGAAAGTACGCGTTACCTTATTATTTCTCTCGACTGCCTCGCGAATGACAGTGGTCCAGCGGGCCGCTGCCTCGTCGGTGTCGGCCGCGAGATGCAGAGTCGGTGCGCCGTGCTTGCGGATGGCGAAACTGTGCGGTCGCGACTCGTGGGTCGGCTCCACCTCGTACTTGAGCAGCATTACCGCTCCCACTGGCTGCGAATCCTGGAATACGGGACGCCAATTATGAGGATATTATATATACATTTGGGCGAGGACTTGAGAGTTATCCTCTAATTGTAAGGCTGCGTGATGCGATGATGTGTATCAAATTTTTACTATATCAATTTCATTTCTGACTCAGCATTCCGGTGTACTCATTCATTACAATTTTTCTTTATGGCATAGGGCGTATAACAAGTTTTTTTTTTATAAGCAGTTTATGCGTATTATTTCAATGTCTCTTGTCTATTTTACTTTAATCAAACGCTGAACCATTGAACTGAACTTTTTATCTGCAGTTAATTAAATCGATAGTAATATAAAAACGAGCACAGTAATTACTAAATAAAGCACGATTTCAAAGCACTTATGTATCAAAATATATGTTTAAAATAGACTTTGAGGCGTATCCGCGGTCAAGTATAAGAAAATCGAGACTCACCGTGTCAGTCTTGTAGTAATAAAGGCAATTGTCGCGTCTGAGAGCGAACCAGCGGCGCACCCACTTGTCCTGAGCCGTCGCAGCACCCGGGGGTCCCGTCCTCGACTTTCTCCACAGATAGCCGGAACACAGTGCCGGCTCCTGTTTGGCATCCTTGGGGCCGTCCCTGCCCACCTGGGGCGCCAAAACGTTGCAGGTCCTCGCCACCTCGAGCTCCAGAACGTCCGAGCCCGAGTGCGCCAATCTGACGACCTCCGAGTGCGTCGCCTCCATCACGCTCTTGCCGTTGACCGACATCACGATGTCGCCCACCTCGAGGCCCGAACTCTCGGCCGGTGTGTCGGGTTCGATCGCCGATACGACGACAGGCTTCGAGCCGTGGATGCGGAACCCGAACTCGCCCCCGATCTCGCGCCTCACCACGACCCTCTTGTCGCTCTCTGCAAAGTTCCACAGCACACAAGTGTTATCGAGCAGTCGCTATATATGTGCGATATGATAATTCGTCGAGCGGAACGGCTGTCCGTATGTCTTCTTTGACTAACTTTGAAATTGATTCGCGCGCGAGATACTGGGGATGTTCAACTATTGTGTATACCTATGTATATGGTATGGATATGTGGGAGCTGGTTTGCTGGAATAAGTAGGCTGATTTTTGCCCGACGGCGAGATTAAATATTCCGTCGGAGGAGTGGTGGCGCGGTACCTGCAGACGGAGAGATGAGATTGCCAACCATTTCGGTCTGTTTTCAGAGTCTAACGTTCTCTCAGCGTTTAAACGCTCTCTATATAGTGAATACTATAGATCTGCCAAGCAGATTGGAACTGATATGTTAGGATAATTTGAGGAAATGTAAAATTCAGCCTCAAAAAAAATGAATGATTTTCCACGTAACTAATGAGTTATTGGACACGGTTATAAAGAGGTTCGTTTTCATTTCTCGACCAAGCAAAAATCAGCCTGTATTCGACGAATGTCCTTTTTACTAACCTATTAACATGGACATTTTATATCTTGCACTAAATCTCTACAGGAATCAATGTTCTACGTATGTATATTAACAATCTTTTCAACATGTTCGTTCAAGAATTTATATACAGCATCTGATAAAATACTTTTTTTATAAAAAGATCTTATATTTATGAGTTTTTGTACTTAGCTTATTTTTCAAACTTTGTTATATAAGTATAATTAATAGTTGAAAATTTGTAAAAATTCAATGTTATCAAAATATAATTGAATTTAGAATTAATTGAAAACCCTACATTGATGCTACATCATTTTTAGAATGTGCAATTATAAAAAAAAAATATATTACCGATCGTTAAATTGAAAAATATAGTAAGTGATATTATATTATGGGAAAAAATGAAAAAATAAAATTAACTGGAAAAGATATATCAAATGTTACCAAGGTACGCGAGATGAAGGTGAGCTACTATATTCAGATTAATTGTAAAGCTTAATTAAATACTTTTATAATTAGACAATTTTTTTTATAAAAATTTTTTAAAGTAGCTTTACGTAAAGAAAATTATATGATGAGAACATTGAATACTTTTAATTTTAATACTTTTTAGATATTGCTTAAAGTCAAAATGTAACATAATTTGTCAACAAAATAAAGGCTAAAATATCTATAAAGGCATTCTATACTAGTACCGGAAGGAGGGAAGAACAGAATTTTAGTGCGCTAATGCAATTTACTTGCATGGTACGACTGACACATAAAAATATTATATTGAATTTTATTTTTTTGAGTTGGAGAAATTAGAGCTAAACTCTAGTAAATATAAGGATATTGGAGAAAAGTTGTATGAGGACTATATTGTCAATAAGAATCGCGCTTAACCTAATGTACTACTTGAGATACAATGAAATTACAGCTATATTCTGCATTGTTACAATTACAGAAGATTTTTTTTTTTTCTAAATTAGTTGTAAAAGTAGATTTATTTCATTTCATCAAGATAATTGGATTCTTCCGAAATACTGGTTTAATTTTTAACCCATTGCATAATACGTATCCCTCTTATACATGATAATCATTTAACTAGTACTAAAACAATACAGCTCTAATTTAGGTCTAAGTCAGAAATTTATATATAGCTAAAAATAGATGAATGACCACTAAAGAATAAGCAATAGTTTTTACTATTAAAATAGGTAAATTCTATATAGAAGTAAAATGCAAAGTATTCAAGTATTAGTAAGACGACAGTTCAATAATATATTTATTATGCTACGTGTATTAAGCATTACCAAAATAATAATTATCTTACTAAATTATGTCCTATTTGCGTAAGCATATTAAAAAAGAGACGCAAACGAATAATTGTCTATAAATATTCATAAAAAATATTAGTATAGCTGTAAATAATGAGCTGTGAAGCCAATGTAATTTTGTCACATTTATTATATATGCAGATGTTGCTGCGCTATTACTCATACGCTATTCGTTATGTGTTTTTGTATATACAAATTTAGCGAAATGTATTTATCAGCAGTGTACGCGTGACTTTGCTGTGATGGGAATATATACAGTGCTCAATAATATTTGCGACCGAATGAAAAACCTATGAAATCGCATGCGAAATTATGTGCGCGTAATTGTAGGGAGAAAAATATATATTGATATATGCGTAAAGGCGTACATAAACACGTTAGAGTGTACATTACTAGTAATTGATTGTAATTTACAGGGAAACGCGCACGACTCGACTAAATAGATAAGTGGCAACGGAGGTATATGAATTCAAGTAATGTTGTTATTCGCAGCATTTGTATTTAGAACGCGGGCCGCGCGCGCCACTGTATTGGCTCTTCAGTCATCATTGAAACGTTCGCCGCCGCTTTATTTTAGCGCCACGTTATCTCATTGCACTTGTCCTACGTTCGGGCAATAAGAAGCTTGGCAGAGATGCCAAATATATACGACGCTAGACAAGGTAAGCGGAGCAATAAAGACGCTGTAAGAAACATTTTAAAGTTTCGCCGGGACAAAAAATGTCTCTCGGTAATTAGACACGCGTCGGGGGGTGTCAACTATAATTGCGTTTACGGCGATTGAGCTACGAATTAAAAATGCACGAATTAATTATTTGTTTGTGAATTGTAGCGATCGTGTAATAAATATCTTTTTTTAGAATTATTATTTTGTAGGCGCGGGGAAGATGCTTCTTCACGCTGCGTGGCTTAATCTTGAAGGAGCAGCTTATGCATCACAATTAATTTTCTTTGAGGTAGGTGAAACTAGCGCACCGTGGTTCGAATTACCGTTGGAAATATAATAATAGAAATATATTTCCACATAATTGGCCTTATTTTAGTATTGTATAAACAGCATTCTCAAGTATTCCAATTAATAAAGAATCTGTACAATTTATTCATGTATAAAAAGCTAATTGAATTAATATGATTTTATTAAAATAATTATTATATAAAAATCAGCGAAATTTATATCTTGGTTGTTCACTAGAAACATTCAAATTTACTGTGTTCAAATGTGTGAATATACATAAACTGAAAATTTGAAAATCGGATGTAATTAACCTGTGCAAGATTGATTGATGCTTTACAAAAACTATTCTAACTTCTTAAAGGCGCACGAAATCCAGTAAATTAAGATATTTCAAGATAAGGTTGGCCATTTGTCATGACCGCGAGGTATACCAGTGTACGTTGGTGGACGAATTGTGCCCCGCGAGATTCTATCGGTATATATGCTAAATGATGAATTACGCAAGACAAAAAATCTCCTTTTGGAATTTCTTACATAGATTTTCCGAGATTCGTAAAAGCGCGCGTATGATTTTAAAAAGTTGCAATCAGTTTAAAAATGTCAACTAATATATCGATCTTCCCTCTGTCAATCCTTATTTACACATCAGCTGCAAAAATCAAAATCTCTTTGAAAAACAAAAAGAAAAAAAAAGAAGGAACCAAACAAACAGCTAGCATCAGGCTTTCACGCATAGGGCGAAATAAAAACGAAAACAAGCCCGCTGCAAAGAGAGAGAGAGCAGTTCGAAGAAAGAAGAGGAGCGGAATAGAAAAAGCACTCAGCGCAATCCATGACACAGAAAAGCAGTAGCCTTCCAACGGCACTACACAGACGAACTATATACAGCAGTTCTCCGAACGAAGAAGCACCGCCACAGCAGCAGCAGCTAGTCAATAAGAAAATCTCGAAATAGACGAGAGCATGTACGTAGCCATAGCCGATAATTAGTTCGCGCGCTAAGCTCTATGCCTCTCTCTCTCTCTCTCTGCATCGGTTTCAAGGGCAACGCTGATCAAGCAAGTCAAGTTTAAAGCTCGCGCTGCTGCTGCTGCTGCACGAGAGAACGAAAGATAGACATCTGAACTATTTCCACTCGATGCCCTCCCTCTCCCTATTTAACCCTCTTTATTATAGCCTCGGCTGCACAAAGAAGAAGAGAGGAGCCGAGAGCACCGCTAAAGAGAGATGGATGTATATACGATGGCCGGCCGAACTATCTAGTGCTTACGCTAGATAGCACGTGCAGCTTAGTCGTGTACGGCGTCGGCGTCGGCGGCGTTCGATCAGGGGGTCAGGTGCCAATCGGCCTTTTGGCTTTGATTCCAAGTCCGCGCCAACTCGTCCAATTAGGCCTGCCGCGCTACTATACTCGCCAGATAAATAATCGCGTTTCGGGTCAGAAGCGAGAGATGTGCAGAGGATAGAGAGAGAGAGGGCACGCGCACGGAATAATTGAAGGGCATCGATCGCAACTCTGCGCTGCACTGCCCTCCATCCCCCCGCCGCGCTACCGCCACCGCCGCCGCCGTCGCCGTATCGTCGCGATAAATCTACGGCGATTTTGCGAGCGCCGCATATGCAGACGCGTGTAGTAGAGAGCAAGTGGCGCGCTCGCTCGCGATGATTAAGCGAAATTGACTTTCATTGATTTTCCGCGAGCGTTCGAACTGTCGAATTAGCAATCGGTGTGTGTGTGTGTGTGTGTGTGTCGCCGTAGTTCACACTCTCCCTGTCTCTCCCTCTACGTACCACCTCGCGAAATTGCCCAACGGAGATTGAAATTCGTCCCTGCTGCAGCTCTATGCGCGTACAGTTTTTCAGAAATCGCCCTGCAATTAACACCCACCCACCTTCCCCATCCCAATTATCGATCATCGCACTCAGCTAACTGAATATATATATGCACGCGGTATGTATATATATACGATTACTATATCGATACTAGCATTATGCATATATACATATATACAATACTGCTGTTTAGCGCGCGCTCTTCGCATATACGTTAACGCGGCTGCCCTCATCGATTCACCGCATCTCTTCTGGATGCGTTTACACGCTGCTGCCCCTCATCATGTGTATGTGCGTACGATATCCGGTATGCCGCAGGTGCGAATGATTCATAACGAGTATAAACTCTCGCGTCGCCTGCGATATCGGTGCTATTTGTTCGGTGCACTGCTTCTGCAGCCCGTCTCTGTTTACGCACATTTCAAAATACGATTGTAAACCTTACGGAGGAAGAGAAACTTTTAAGAATTGCCCGCGTCCCCAGAATTCGTTTCGGACACAACCGCGTATAATAGTCCGATTTAGATATACAGACGCATCGAGTGTGCAGCCTCGACTATATACGCATTCCAATTGACATCGTTGCGATAAAGCGCGGAATATATGTCCTCTTGTTGGAAGGAAAAGTGTATGGAAAGTGTGCATGTGAGTGCTCCTACGTGGAAACGATCATTCGATTGTTAGGCTTCTCGAGAAAATAGGCAGTCGTCGAGCCTCTGCCAATTATATACATCATATCGTTATATGAGCTGGTCTAACCTCTTTTCTAACATGTATATATAGGTGAAGTCTATAAACGAGCTTCTTTCCCCGGGTGTGATTCCGGCGGCGGAGGTTGAAAAGATTGCTCGCCCGCGCGGGCTTAGGACAAATGAGTGATAATGCGGGCGGTGATTTCGAGTTTTCGGGTGTTTTATGAACTCGATATTCGGCTGCATTGGAAATTGTTAAATTCGAATTTAGTCGTAAACGCGGATGATTTTCTGTACTAATGATCATGTAACTGTATAATTATCGTGTAATAAGTGAGAAATGGCTGGGGCAATTAATTAAAGTGATATAAGAGTACAAGTTTAGTTATAATAACTGTATCAGCCTGCATGACGTTGCTATTGCGCGCTGAGAAATTCCTCGGGCGGCGGCAGTGAGGAAAGTTTGCAAAATCCAGACAATAATGTGCTATTTAAAGAGAGTTATGCAAACTGCGCTAATTTAATGCCTACTCCCGCACCAATGTCACAGTAATGTCAGAGCTCCCGAGCTTTCGATAAATATTTTGATAAATGCGTAAGCCTGACGCACGAATATTATTATTGTGGAACAATTATTTTTAGTCCCTTTACGTACACTCTATCGGTCTTATTTTTAAAAATGTATCGGACAAAAATAACATAATCGGTTCTCGGAATAAAGTTTAAAAACTTTTAATGAGATGCGTGATGGGTCAGTTTCTACCGTATACTGTAACTAATATATATGTCGTCGACGAAATACATGACTATTTTTATTTCGGTCAAAAGCAAAGATACTCGGATTTACTAAAAATAAGAACATCGTTGTATTTTCTTGGGCTATAATCTACCGACTCGAGTAGTCTTCGAGCAAATATTGCTTAACACTCGTGGGCTTATTAGCAGCTACCGGACTTTGTTGTGGATCCGCTATTTTTGGCAACATTTGCCAAATAAGTGTGTTTCGAATTTTAGGAGATAATATTGCAGATTGTGGCCTCAGGGACTGCAATATATCGCGGATTATACATACAGTATGTGGAATAGAATACAAAAGTTACGTTATATCGATCTTTTCCGAAGCACCTGTTCTACATGACGCTGCCTAATATAATATAAATAAATGATATTCAAGGTTATAACAGTGAACGTTGGTGTAACGAAGAAGAAACAGGGAAATCGAAATTAGGAAAGGAAAATGCTTCAGTTGGCAAAAGCTCGAATGATATATACAAGGGCAAGTAGTCTCGAGCCCGCGCAACTGACACAGTGACTAAAGACGTTATAAGACGAAATTGGTTCGAGTCATTCATTCTCCACTCGAAAATCAATCAGACTGCTTGTGGCCGTAAAGCGTAATGGAAGAGAGAGAGAGAGAGAGAGAGAGAGAGAGAAGCTGAAGGAGTTGGCCAAGAAAAGAAGAAGCTCAATACCGGAAGGTTTGAGAACGCCGAGCCTCGTGAGGGCCTGTCCCTCGGTGCACCAGACTCTCAGCATGGATTTGAGTAGCTCCTCGAGGGACGTCTTGAGGTCACCAGCTCCTCCCGCACCGATTTCCGGTGGGCTGCACTCGGCGCCCGCGGAATCGCACACCATTCTTCTCTCCCTCGGCGGCAGTAGCAGCAGCAGCGACGACCGCGACGACGTAGACGACAGTTTCGAAGCAATGGCCAGACGAACTATACACACATATAAACAGACACACACACACACACACACACACACACACTCTCACGCACAAGACACACACACACGAGCGGCAGGTCTCGCGAGACACTGGGACGACTACAGACGGCAAACCTCCTCAACGACGGCAGCCTCAACTCTGTTTCTCTTGCGAACGGCCAGTGGCCGCGCGGAATGCAAAAGACGAGCGAGCGCCGCCCTGACCCACTGACTGCCACAGCCAAAAAGCCGCCTCTCGCGAGCTATCCTGCTGCGTGAATACCAAGATAGAGATCGAGAGAGACAGAGAGAGAGAGAGAGAGAGAGAGAGAGAGAGAAGCCGCCTACTCGGTGTGTGCTTTTGCTCGCAAAGTTCCTTATACTAGCCGTCGCCGGTTGCTGCTGCTGCTGCCGTCGCGTCGCTGATTATATTTAGGCCCATGCGTGCGCGTCGTGCGTGTCCATGCAACGCGAGCAAACGCGGCTATTACGCGAGAGCTTATTTAAAGAAACGAGAAGAACGCGCGAGCGCGCGCGCGCTTATACGACGGCTTTATTGCGCCTTTTTCTTCTCTCTCTCTCTCTCTCTCTCTCTCTCTCTCTTGAAATTCCTCAGGGTGCTGGAAATTCCGTGTGCTTTGGGGGGATCGTTTAGAGACGATGTATAGTATATGTGTATATATATATATATATATATA
>UELV01139436.1:0-10209 GCA_900490015.1 Megastigmus stigmatizans
GTAATAGTTTCACTCGGTTTCAACAGCTCATAATACACCACACCGAGCTGGTCCCACCAAATGCAGAGCATAACCTTGGCACCGTATCGCACATCAAAATCACCGCTTTTAAAGCGTTGAAACCACTCACGACACGTTCTTTCACTAAGAGCAGCGTCACCGTAAGCACTTGAGAGCATTCGATGAGCCTCAGCCGCAGTTTTCTTCAAATGAAAGCAGAAAATCAACACTTCCCGCAAATGACGAGAATTTGGCTCGAAAACTGACATCTTCGATCGAGAATACACTTTTGATGCAAACACAAATTCACTTATGTGCTGCAGTCGTTATGTTGACAGATGTCCAAGCTTACTGTATGAAATTTTTGACCTGCCTATTTCAACCGGCACTTACCGCTGCAGCCATCTATCGAAAAACGGCGGAAGCAAAGTTGTACACCTAATACTTTCGCTCTTATAAAATTGCATTCATTTAAAATTGAAAAGTAATCCACAATTATTTAGTCGTTGATGATCCTCTCAAAAATATCGACTTCGCCTGCACACGTCCAAAGAAATTCACTCTCAACCTACTCGGACAGCATATGGATCCGCACCGAAAATGTAAGTGAACAAAAAAAAAGTAGGCCGGTCAATCGAGCCATTGGTCCACCTATATATCCGCATCGACTGCTAGACGACGCTGATTTAACGCTCACCTCATCACGGCGCCTATATCACGAAAAAAAAAAAGAAAAAAAGAAGCGTAAGCTCCATCGAAAAATCAGGTCACGATATCGACAAAGCTAGCCCTGCTGCACCACGAACCCATATACCCACGCGAAAAATGACGACACATGACGACGTGAACGCGCGGCGGTCACACCGCTTACACACTGCAGCGACTGTATGGAATCGAGTATATATATACACACACACAGTTGCGGAGCATAAACAACGGCGGACCGGCGCACATACTCGGAGAATATAAATAAATGAATAAATACGCGGTATAAATATCGCGCGTATCGCCCAGCCGCACGCACCATCTCTGCTTGTCTGTGTGTGTGTATGTGTGCGTGTGCGTGAAAACTCGGCCGAGCAATAATTTATCGATGGCGGGGGTGCCTACGAGGGTGGACTCGGACATATTTGCCGTGATTTATTCGCGGATTCAATAACCCGCAGTCCGACACTATATGCGCTTGTGCAGGAGCCTCGGCCTCTCTGCGCGAAAAGCTGCTGTGCGGGGAACGAGGAAAAAAAAATTGCTGCGTTCGGTTGGAGGCTGGATAGACAGTTGGGATATAGCGGGTTGGAAGATGCCGAGGAAAGGTTCGAGATTTGAAGCGACGGTGACTTGTAGTTTCGTAAAGCTATTGGATACAATAAATGCTCGATCATGTTTTTGTCACTTGATTATTCGGTGCGTTTGAAATGTTTGTTTAATTTGTGCTTTGTTAGTTTTGAAAAAGAAAAATCTTGCGTTTGAAGGATGAATTTTGATAAAAGCTTTAGGTTATACATTGGCGATGTATTTCATAAAGTAGTTCCGTACACGCGGAATTGAATAAAAGCTAAATTTCGTAAAAGACATTTCACGGTAAATGTATATATAATACATGGCATAACCCGGAAACAAGAGTATTTCGTCATATAGCATTATAGAATTTCTCCATCGAGCATCAGCCTTCCTCGCATTTTCGTCATTTTATTAATTTACGTAAATTTTTGATAGCAATAAAATCGATTCTTTTACACGACGATGTCAATACTCCGGTGGCACTTGTAAATTTATTTTTGTCAACAGAAAATAGCCGTAATCATGCGAACGAGAGAGTCGTGTATTGACTCTGGCGCATAATATATATACGCTACTATATTTGACAAATAGATGAAAAAGGATGTGGGTCGAAGAATTTGGTTAATTCCGTATCCGTATTGATTCGGACTAATTGGAAAGATTTAGAGTCAATATTAACGCTCAGTGTATACCGATACATAAATAAAGATAGATGGCATTTTTACTCACTATGGAACTTTTAATACCATTTTACTGCGCGCCGTAAACAGAAGTCGTATATATATTAGGTGTACAACTTTGCTTCCGCCGTTTTTCGATAGATGGCTGCAGCGGTAAGTGCCGGTTGAAATGGGCAAGTCAAAAATTTCATACAGTAAGCTTGGACATCTGTCAACATAACGATAGCAGCACATAAATATATATATATATCAGTTGTATCCGCGCCTAACAATGTTTTCTTACTAAACTAACAGACAAATATACCTGCAAAAATAACGAACGAGCAACTAACAACCGTTCAAATTTACAATAATGTTATTACCAAACTATCATTTATACGTTATCACTGCTTCTGACGACTGAATCAAAATAAAAAATTTTCTAACCGGATCTCGCGCATCGGCTTCGAAATCTTCGTAAACTCTCGTAAACGCCAACGCTTGTGTACTACTATACGAGCTAAAACTTTTCCACGCTGAGAGAAAAAAATAGCTGCGAATACACAGAAACAGCAGTTGCCGTGTTCCCACATTTGTATAAAAAAAGTCTAACGAGCGAATAATGACACGCATTACGCGAGTGAAGAGACAGAAATGAAAGGCGTTGAAGTCGCGAAGACCCAAGTATAGCAATTAAAAATTCACTGTCAACGCAAAATCATCAATTAAGAGTCTAGTTCTCCGAACAAAAAGTCTGGTACAAAAAAAGAAGTGGATCGCTACGCTTTTTGCGAGTATAATGTCAAGGACGAGGTGGAATATAGTGTACGTATCGTGCGAGCTCGTCGTATACTCTTTTCAAATCGAGACTCGACGCGAGCCCACTTTTACGGCGAATAATGTTTTGCGGGGCGTGTGGGCGTCTGCGTCTCGGAACAAAATGTCGCGGCGGCCCGTTTCCTGCGTGCCCCAGAGAACTAAGAAGAAGGAGGGCGACACCGGTGCACTGACCCTAAGCCGCTCACCGCACGACACATTTTCTCCCTCCTCCCTGTATACACACCGATGTCAATCTCGGCTTTTGTCAGACCCCGAACTCATCTTATTCTCGTTTATTTCGCCCACCCTCCGTCTTTTTAAAACAGTATTGTATATAGGCTATGCTGTGTTTTTATAACTTTACATAAAAGCTGGAGATTTCGTGTATAATTTACCGCTTGCTATGCGTGTATATAAGGCCATTTCTATTAATATGTTAAGTAAATTGTGCTTGCAAAGCCTGTTTAAAAAATTATTAATGTGTGTGTGTTGTGTATTCGGGACGAGGGTTTTCCAGGAAAACAGATATGTGATGCCGCATCGATAGTTCATTAGCTGTATAATAGGTATAGGGGCTTCGTTGCGTAATTATAATTAGTGGTTTTATAACTCGGTGTAACATTTATCCACGGTAGCAAGAATTCAGCACAGTATTGCAATTATTCAAAATTATATTTTAAAAATCTACTCCAACGTGCGATCAATCGAATGTATATACCTGCGGCATTCTGTTGTAGCCCTTTCTGCGCTTATCCGCGCATCGCGTCGCATCAGTCGCCACTATTTGCGCTTCTTTCATTACAGAATACTCGGGACAGAGAAGGCGAGAGGAGGTGCGGAATACAGGGGGCCAAGCCCTTTGTGCCCGCTAATAGTCGCCGTTCCGCAGGAGACTACGCGCTGCCGCTAAAGTAGCTGCTATGCATCAAGTCGCGCGACGACTCCCTTTTCCTTACTATAGCTGCTGCTGCTGCACCTTTGAGAAACCCGGAGAGAGAGAGAGAGAGGGAGAGAGAGAGAGACGGACAATGAGCAGAGAAATCGTCGCGCCGATTCCTCGAGGTGCAGCAGCAGCTGCTAACGTGCACGCGCGACTGGACCGTATGAATGAGTGGGAGAAGAAAAATAAATTGGAGGGGTGGATGCTGACGCTACCGCTGTTGCTGCTTCTATGGATTACCCTATCCTACTTGCGCAGCATTATTTCGGACCCCTTTTGTCCCTCACTCCGACGACTGCGTTATATGTACATAATCTTTTCGTTAAGCTGTCTCCACCTTCCATTGTGATTCTAATCTGAGAAGTTAATCGTCCTCTCTCTCTCTCCCTTTTCTCTCCTTCCCCTGTATATATATCTATACATATAGCGCCTGCTCTAACCGTTTTCGGTCGCGGGAAATTGCGCTTTTGAATTAATCGTCGCGTAATTATTGGATGTTTCGGGACCCCTTGCGCGCTGCCATGCCATCCCCGAGAGCTTAATTCGGCAACTCTCTTCGAGTTTTAATGCGTCCTAATCGTTGATCGTTGACCTTTGGCTTTTCTTAGGGACACGCAACATTCGCTCCAAACCATTCTCATTTTGGCATTGAATTTTACCAAATTATTGTAGCGATCGCAACAAAACATTTCATGGACCTAAAGATAATTGTCTAATCGCTTACTCCAATATAGCAACGATCATTAATTTTTAAACATACGCGCAAATACTCGTACCGGCAGTCCTCGTATTACAGCTATACGCCACTTCTTTACTCTTATAAAGGCTCAAGTTCCATTTGACGCTTCGCTGCAGGCGCGTTGTCATTCGATGTTATTACTCGTGTTATATCGAAGGCAGCTAGCTCACGAAAAAATCGAGACGGACACTCAATGAAATTTAACTTTACGCATATTTTGGCTCTTGTTGCATGTCCTCGCACACGCAAATATTTGCCGTCTCTCTCTCTCTCTCTCTTTATCGCTGTCTCCTTATACATGCGCTATTTTATATTGCATTCCGAAACGAAAAATGCGCCGAATAACGCGGCATGACACCAACGTAGAAGAGCGCGTATTTTTTTCGAATTAGCATTTAAATCGATGCGATACACGCGGCCGGACACTCGCACACATGATCTGAAAGTAAAAAATTATACGGACTTTTAAATGTATGGCCGAATAAATATTGCACGAGCAATTACTCGCCGTATGTTAATCAAATCAATATTTAGCGCGGGAGGAACGACGCGCTATAAGCTTTTAATTTTAACTCAGATTAACATTGCCAGAGTAATCATTTGATAAATATCGAGCGAATCAGCGCGGTGTGAAAAGTAATCAGCTAAATTTTAATTGGCACAAGTAAATTTTGGCCACTTTGTCGATCATGTATCTAAATTACCTTCAAATTTCAATTATAATTACTATAATTTTTAAGTGATAAAAATGTAATACAATATAATATATATATATATGTGTGTGTTTTAAGCGAAGCGTACACCAGCCGAGAGTAATATTAAAAAAATAGATCCGGAAAGGAAAACAAAAGAGCGGAAGCTTTATGAAGAACTTTAGAAGCCAGTCACGGGCGAGACGACAAAATTACGGCTCGCATAAAAAATTATTTTGCAATATAAATCAAATGCAACAAATCAAGCATCGCAAACAATACGTCCTTCCTCTCTTCCTCTCTCTCATTCTCTTCCCTGTGCACACGCGCACACACAGAGAGATATAGAGAGAGAGAGAGTGACCAGGTATTTTTTATTGCGAAGCCTTTTGCACGCATAAATCCCAAAGTGCATTTTTTACTCACATCCACTTCGCCGTGTTTAAGCTCGAGCGTGTGCGACACTAGCCTATACTCCGCTATTATATCTCTGGACCCCTACTGCTATGCGGGTCGCTGCTGCTGCTGCATCACCATGGAGTGTGTTTCGCTCGATTTCGGAAAAACTCGAGCGGGAATTCAATCTAATTGACGCTTCCGCGAAATATGCTTCAGCTACAAAGGATTTTTCAAATTCCAAATTTGCTCGATATAGTATCGCTAAAATTCCGATAGTCCCGTATGATTATCAGAATTGAAATAGTTGTGTACCTTTGATTCGCGATATTTCTAGGAATTCGAAGCTGCGTACAAACGAATGAAAGATTTGGAATTAGATTTACAATTGTATGTATATATGCGATACTGAAAATTCTCGTTATAACGAGATGTATTTTTGAATTACATTAATTAATACTTTTATTGGAACAAACGCGAAAGTATGCAAAGAACACGTGTAGCCGTGGGGAGAACTACAATCTGGATGTACCTGCGGTATGTATCGATGGAAAACTTTATAATGATGACAGTAGTCGTATACTGCTGTTATAGTAGGTATATGCTTTCTGTTCACATGTATGATATGCGCAACATGTATTATATATATAGTTTTTATTCATTTGTAAGATGTGCATCTATAGGAATTATAATAGAATAACTAACCTGAAGTTTTGCAAAATTCGAGATAACAACTCGAGTTCTTGGTAATATTGTTAGGGAGAAGGCATTGTAAGCAATGGAATAGATCAATTGTTTTATAACATCACGTTGATGTATTTATAAATGATTCAAACACCTAGTAAATTATTTAATATAAATGATAATTGATTTTTAGTTTCGATTTATGTACTATAATAGATTATACCTCGATTGCGTTCCCTCCCAAATACATACATATAGCCAGATTATAAATTCAGCCGACGAGTTTCTTGTTTTTATAAAGCTGAATTTATGGTGCGCAAAGCATATTTGCAGTATATGCCAGTCAACCGGTAATACAGATCGCTATATTATTCGGTTAAATCGCTCGTGCTCTAAAATGTTATTATAGCGCCCCGTAGCATTTAGTAGGTAAGATTATGAGTTAGTGTACAGTGTACACATTAGGTCGCCTCTCTGATCTCCCTTCCCAGAATTTCCTCTCTTTCGCCCCCCTCTATCCACGACTATACACAGCTTTGCCTTGGCGCCAGAGCAAATATAATTTTCATAAATTTCGCTTAACCAAATGCGTAGTAAACGGATAATACAAGGTCGCTTATGATTTTGCGACGGTTACTTTGTACTTGCTTCCTCTCTCTATCTATCTCGAGGTTTCAGTCATCTCCTTGTTTGTTGCCGTAATCGAAATTCGCCTTGATGAGAAAAAGCGCAATGCAGTTTTGAAAGGGAAATTCGCAGTTGTGCTTTTAAGTATGTATTAGGATATGTATCTAGTGATTTCTAAGGGATTCTTTTTTATTTCTCACAATATTAACAAGCACGAAAGTAATTATTCTTATTGTAGTTAATTTGTATATTAAATACTATATAAAGTCCAACATGTACTGCAACATACACATGCTAACAAACGTGTTAAAAATTAGTTAACGAAAATCACTCTGACGGCTGCAGCGGATACTAATCCATCTGCTATGCCGTAAACAATGGACAGAAATTCTTTGAGTTCAACACAGCCTTGATCCCGTACAATCACATTTTCGTCAGATTAAACAGCATCATCCCATACTTACAGCTACAAATGACGCGACACTGCAGCAGATGTAATCCGCGTTCGCGATATACACAATTCGTGTAAAGCATTGCTATATACGGAACTACTTGCGTACGCGGTACGCATTACTAACTTATATGCAATTACCTAGTTGGTATACGTCGTGTATACATATATCGCAAGTAAAAAGCTCGATTCAACGCGTAACCTACTACTGCACACGACAGAAATCGTAAGCCAGATTTCGCGTAAAGCGACAGAATTCGCACAAAATTCACTCAATCTCTCTCTCTCCCTCGTTCCCCCCATAACACCCGACATAATCGAAATACGCAGCTTACACCAAGCGCTCACGACCAAATTTACCAACTGACCCGTGAACTTATACCAGCAAGAGAGATAGCAGCACAGATATTGCTAAATTCTTGTTAAGTAAATTGAAACAAATCGATTAAAATATAAATAAATCAAGCAGTGGACCCAGGATAAACTTCTGAGGAACACCCAAGTTAGCTTCCAACCAAGGTGATTTACCATAATTTCTAATAAAAACTAGTTGCTCTTAGTCTCTTAAGAAGTCGCAATAGCGAGACCGTAATAAACGCCTTACTGAAATTGAACAGTTAAATTAAAGTCTGAGAGAGAGAGAGAGAGAGAGAGAGAGAGAGAGAGAGAGAGAGAGATAGAGAGAGATAGATAGGGAGAGAGAGAGAGAGAGAGAGAGAAGAATTGAACAGCGTCACTAGGCAGTTGGCAATTACTGGTAGTGCCTTAATAAGGACGGTCCGCGGAATGTCGTCCTCCCTCAGGGTCTGTGAGGAAAAGCGACTAATGTCTATGATAACATCGAACAGGTTGATACTTTTAAACTTAAAACTAAGATTGATTGCAAAAATCATAACTTCATCAGCCAAGTTACCATCTTCCAGTTGGTTCAATCGTTCGATCCCCTTACCCCTCTAGGAAGAAGCCTCACATTAACGTTTCAAGATAAACTGTGCTGTTGTACAGACTTTCATAAAGTTTATCTTCGCGCAATCGATGTCCTGTTCTGCAATACCTTTCATACGTAACGTCACGTTTTTTTTTGTACAATAGCGCGATATCAGCGTTAATTCAAGGAAGTCTCCCCTTGGAGGGTATATATATTTTTAAGTGAAACCACAGTTAGCCAGGAAAACAGTGAGTTCATTCTGGTCAATATTTTTTAAATCACTATATGAGAATTCTTCACTCCCTGTTCTCTGAATATGCGCCTAAATGGTAACATCGATGATGTTATGTTTATAGTGTGCCAAGGCGCCGCCAGATTCTCCAACCTAGGTATTTCATAATTGTTGTCCAGAATGATGACGTCTGTCCACGTGTGAGGCGAGGATGTGTAATGCGTAGGATCGTGCAGGACCGCTCGTAACGACAATTCATCAGAAAATTTGCGAACAATCTTAGAAACGTCATTGTCTTTAAGAAGATCAGTATTCAGATCCACCATAAAGAATTTATGATTACAATCCATACTGAAAGTATTTTATTTGTCAATAAAATCTGAATCTTTTGAAAATGAAATTCTAGGTGAACGATAAACTACAGGTTATAGAAGAGAGAGAAGCAGCCTCTCGCAAAATTGCGCACTTCCCGGGAAAAGCATCAACCCACACACACGATGTATCAAACACACACAGGCGTATATATAGGATGCAGCAGAAGCAGGAACAGCCCCTCCATCCCACCCTTCTACCCCCGATATATCCATAATGCGCGCTAATGGCGAGGTGTATATCGCCGTACAGAACCTCTCGGCAGGTTAGGTTATAGGGTACAGGGAGGCGGCGACCGCACGTAACGATACGCGTTAATTAGCCCCATGTTTTCGCCGACGGCGACTCTACTCTCTCTCTCTCTCTCTCTCCCTCTCTCTCTGCTCTCTGTCTTTCTCTCTCCCGCGGGATCAAGCCGCAGCAGCAGCAGCAGTAGCGATAGCAGCAGAGCTACGTCGCTGGTACTTTGGCCCCGTGGCAGCCTGCGGCCGCGCGCCGAGCGCTCGAATTATGCACCGCGTCTTGTCGACCCCGCTGTATCCCCCGACTTTATATACCTCCAGTGCAGCCAAGAACCCTGGGACTGAGTCCTCCGCGGCGAGAAACTGACTGAGCGAGTGTGTATTTTACTGGTGTAGGAGGAGGAGGAACGGACGGTGCTCGGAGTGGATATAGCGACGGTGCTATATACCCCGGCTGTGTAGATTGTATTAAGGGGGGTTACACCTAAAAATTTTCAAAAAATCGATTTTTTTTATTATCCATTCAGAAAGCGAATATCTCGTAGAATAACGACCCGTTCCCCGTTTATCGAAATTTAATTTCGTCTTAAAGTTATAGAAGAAACAGTGAACATGTAAAATAGCAGATCTTTAAATTTTTCATCAAATAATTATAATTTACATTTCTCTGTTATTTCGCTTCTATACCTATATTCTATATATGTGACTAGGTATGCATTTTATACATAAGACATGAAAGCACAAAAGGGATAGATGGAGGAATCCCAAAAATAAATAAATTTAATTATTGTAATGGCCACTGCATCTATTTTGTATATAGTAGTATCTGTATATGTAGTTTGTGCTAAATTCGAGTTGCTGGTGCAACGAGGATGGCTATACACGGAGAAAAAAAGTTCACTAAAAATTGCGAGAAACTTCATGAAAAATTACTATAATATTCAGCAATGGTGAGACAGAGTCGCTGTTTACTAATGTTTAGTAGACAGTATAGTAAAATTGAAGTATGCTAAGTTCTAGAAAATATTAATTTAATAATTACTATACCAGTATAGCAATTTTTAATTTATTTACTCTTAATTATTACTATACCAGAAGAATGTTTTTAAAAACTAAAATAAATTTTGAATTCGATATACTATATATG
>UELV01139437.1:0-20629 GCA_900490015.1 Megastigmus stigmatizans
ATATATATATATATATATATATATGGCTCCAGCTGTGCGGGAACAACTTTGGCATTGCAAACATTTTTAATTCAAATACACACTATCCCATTAGCTTAAAAATCTCGGTTCTCCTGTAATAGATATCCATTTGCATCCTATACGCGAAATTTTAACAAAATCGAAAAATTCATTTCACTCCATTACCCCGCGAATAATACCTAAAACGACGCTTCCCTTGTATTACGTTTACACGATACCCCCTCGCTATTAAATAAAAACAGTGAACGAACGAAAACCAAAAAAAAAAAAAAAAATAAGCAATTTAAAACAATTCAGCTGCAGCCGCGGGTAATTCGTTTTTTCATCAGCTCGCGCTAAAATACTGTTAGCGCGAGCGCAGCAGGCAGCTTTTTTTTTCGAGGGCGGTCTCGCAGGGGAGGGGAAGCCGAGCGCCAGCCAGCGACAAATCAAACCGTGCTCTCATAATTTCAAAACACAGCCGCCTCTACAACTTTGCCTCACACGCAGCACACACACGCGGCGCGTATATAGTATATAGAGCTGCAAAACTCGGGGCAGTGCAACGGACGCGCAACGATCCCCGTTCCGCCAATAACGCGCGTTTATTATTTTCAATTAAAAGCATCGGGTCGTTCTGCAGCCGTGCTCGCGAAATCGATCTCCGATGGCGCGAGAGCTGCAGTGGAACTGCTACACAAACACCGACAGCTCATGTGTGTGTGTATGTGTGTGTGTGTGGATGTGAGCGGGTATAAGCCAAAAAGCAGAGGCGCACTGCAGCGGCACCGGCTGGAGTTTCGCACCCGGAATAAAAACGGAGACGACGCGTGCGGTCAAAGACAGTCAAATTGTTTGTTATGATAATATAATTATATGTATAATAAATAAATAATATATATAATAAGATAGCACTGAATAATTTTAGGTGGAATACGGTGATTTTAGTTGTCTCGTGAGCAGTTTTTTTTCGTATGTAAAAAAAAGATGAGATTTAAAAAACTTCGACATCTTTTGTAACAACATATGAATTCTAAAATATAGTAAAATTGTAATGATTAATATTTTATTGCTAATTGCAATTCTGGATTCAGATTTTGAAAATTGAATTACTAATTACCCCAAATTATTCTCGTGTATATTTTCATTAATATTCCAATGTGTTTTCTTTTTTCGTCTCAACAATCACCTTAAATTTATCATTTTAAATTTTAAGAATCTAATGACCGTTTCGTAATGAACGATGTCAAAATTCACTGTATAGGACTATGTGTTTTTCTTTTCAATTTTTTCAATCAATTTCAATTCCGGTAATAAACTTTTTTCAAAGTGGACACTTAGTCAATTTATGATATATATAGTTTTTACATATATATATAAGCCAAATGACGATCTTCTAGGGGTTAATATAT
This sequence comes from Megastigmus stigmatizans, assembly GCA_900490015.1. Classification (NCBI taxonomy): domain Eukaryota; kingdom Metazoa; phylum Arthropoda; class Insecta; order Hymenoptera; family Megastigmidae; genus Megastigmus; species Megastigmus stigmatizans. Next base: position 1,413 of record UELV01139437.1, read on the forward strand.
ATTTCCTTATATTATATTATCACTAAATAAAGTTAAATTTCTTTTCAAGATTAAAGATCTTTTGTCCTCTAAATGATGGCATACTATTTCATTCCTCTACTTTTGGGATGGTTTGTCAGCTCGCTCCTTTATTTACAAAATAAAATTGTATTTCTAGCGATCGAAGTTCAGATTTATATGATTAAGACGGGCTTTAAAAGACCTAGATTGGACGTCCCATTAGCATAGAACCAAATCTTCACCGCATACACTGCAGCTGCAGAAAAGTGCCAAGTCGATTTTCCAGTTTGACACCCTGGCGAATCACCCGCAGCCAATCGACTAAAGTCGATAAAAATTTGGCGCCAAGAGAATTCAGTGAAAAACGCCCTCGAGTCCAGAGGCGAAAGGGGACGTGTGCGAGAGGCGAACGAGGACCAGAGAGGGAAGCTAGAGAGAGTCGCGGTTTTGGCGGTTCCCGTTTGGCTCGTATACACGTAGAGAGAGAGAGAGAAAGTTTGGTTCGGAAGTTTGCCGTGTATGTAGGAAGGGAGAGTCTGTGCGGTGGGCGAGAGACTACGACGCGACAGAGCTTGCCGCCGCTGCGGATCGTTGTACCCGCAACAGCAGCAGCAGCAGCAGCAGCAGCGAATAAGTCCATCGGGCCAAAATTGAAGCGAATGAGGGTATATAGCGGGGATCTAAATAATGCATGAGTGGAGAGGAGAGAGAGAGAGAGAGAGAGAGGAGCCGATCGAACGCAACATTTAAATGCGTGTAGTCGCCTACCATACACACACCCTTGGCCTTGCCCAAATCCCCACATATATATATATATATATATATATACATGCGCACACCGCATCTCTATATGTCCATCCTGTCATTGTACATGCATATAAGAGGTAGAGAGAGCCAAATTTCCAAGCGAAACAATCGCATTGTACCAGGCTCGCCCTCGTAAAACTCCAATTGATTGCGAGCGCGAGATTCCGCGAAGAATCGGCGGGCCATGGGACGCGCGCCCGCGTATACATTTGCATTTCATAGGCTCACCAAGCGGAAGAGAAAAAAGAGCCTGAAGGGGGACGAGCCCGTGACTCTTCAACGTTTTATGGCCCAATGGAATCCGGCGTATACGCCGAGTTGTTTTTATCAATTATGCGCGATTAGCGCAATCTTTGCTCCGGTGGCGAATGAATAATTTAAATGTACGAAGGCGGTGGCAACGAGGAACGACGACGAATTAATCAGAGGGGTTTTTAATGTTCTGGGGATGCGCGTTATTTTCCGAGATATGTAACTTTATTGAGCATTATAACTAGTTAGCAATAATAATAATTTCACTAGACGACTTTTATGCTTCAGGTTATACCATTGTTTTTAGGTTGAGCATATTTAAAAGATAACAATTTATGCGTAACAAAATAACAAAATATTCCCATCATTGCGCTTCCACCTCATATCGAATCGTTAATATCTAGACCCCTTGAACTGAGAATCACCCACCAGTGAATTACAACAGTCCGGCGTAATAAAGATCAGTGTGAGACGAAAGAAAAAAACGTATAACCTCCAAGAGTTAGAGGAATAAAGGAGATAGAGAGAAAGAATGAGTGAAAGAGAAGGAAGGAGGATAGGTATATAAGGGATCAGTACCGGCCGGGCTCGGAAAACTGAAATGAGATCGTTCGGGCATGATGTACGAGCTCAAGCCGCCCGCGCGCGAAACTGGGTTATGGTGCAAATACTTTAGAAATTTTATTATACACCCCCTAGCGCGCAGACTCGGTGCATACACTTGAAGCCGGGAGCCTCTCGCGCTCTGCTCTACGACCGAACTTTTATACTTTCGAATTCGAATCGGCAGCAAAGTGGCGGTGGCGACGACCGCCAACCCTTACATCTATCGATCCCTCACACACACACAGACACACGTACAGAAGGTGGAGTATATATGTATTCGCCCGATAAAAGTGTTGGACCGGAAAAATCGACGGATATATATGCAAGCGTCTTGGACAAATGTCTGAGCGTGTTTGACCGGACATGGGTATCTGCTCCTTTCCTCTCTCTCTCTCTCTCTCTCTCTCTCTCTCTCTCTCGATGTCTTTCTTGCTGCTCGTTCATCCTTCCTTACTTCTATCTCAGGCTCTCTGACCCATTTTGTGTATTTTGAATAATGTCCCAAGAATGGTGGATCTCTCTTATCTCTCTTATCGCATATTCGTCGAGCTGTTGTTTAAGTATACTTTACTTTGGAAAGGAATTCGCAATTTTGTGGAACGCAAATTTGACTGTTGAAACAAAACGAATCAACAGAATTTGATTGTTGACGTTGAAAAAAGTTTCGTAGGTTAGAACGAAAAATAAACATTTGACAATTCAAAACAATATAAAACTTTGTAAGCTTAACAGTTCAGCAGTTGCGCAACTTAATTCAATAATTTTAGAAAGGTGAATATTCCAGCGCAGTGAGTTTCTAATATTTCGCTTTATGCCAGAAAAGTTATTTTTTGCCTCAACAACTTCTTGAATACATTCTGTTTCCAGCCGCGTATTCAAAGAAACTTCGCAGCAGTGTGAAATTTTTGAAGAGCCATAAGCTTTTAAAAGTTTTTATTAAAGAATGTCCCCCTGCCAAAAAGGTCCGCCTTGATATATGTTACGTACTTTTAATTAGTTTTTTGGAACATTCGAGGTACACACAGAATTCATTCCGCGGGATATATTTTTATCGGGCGCATTTTTTAATATCAAAATGATTAACGATTTCAATTTAAAAACTCGTAAACCAGTTGCGCAATGCGTCCGTACAATTTTGGCATTCAATTTTTTAAAATTGACAAATAAAAATATTAACTCGACGCGGCGTACCTTTAAAAACACTTTTTCTAATAATTCTTGTTATTTTACACACGAGTTTTATAAATAATTTATTCTTTCAATTACTTTTAAGCCATAAAACCTGGCTTCACATAAGTCAGAGTTATAGGCAATTCGAACATCTCGTACAGCCAATATTATTCATACCCGAGCGCGTATAATATTACTTTTTGATCAAACGTGCAATCGGCCTTGCTAAAGCTGCAGAACTTATGGATGAAATAGGTCGCCCAGCAGTTTATAGTATTGGACTTGAAACGAACCTATTCGATTTTCATTGCCTGCTAAAGAGACAATTAACCGGGGGTGCACTGATGTGATTGGCTCTGGATTAGCTTAGTACGATTATACGCACGCATGCTTCATAAAAGAGGATATACACTCGTAGTCGGATACATTAGCAATTGCAGTGTTTGGTCGGCGATCGTCTGCTATTAAAGTTACTAGCAATTTGGTGCGATTGGTATATCTTATATATGCAGTATAAATATGAAATTTTGTTAAATGTGAAAAAATAATTGAAAGTCAGTGTCTTGCTACATTTGCCTGTACATAAGCATATAAACAATACTGGGCTTTTTAAAACATTCGCTGTTAAATAATGTTTATCAATTACGCTCATTTTACACAATGAAGAAAGGGACGACTTTCATAGCTTTACATTGTCATAATTTCAATGGTTCACAGTGCTATGGCCCTCCCTTTACATTTCTGCATCATTCATCCAAATTACAAAAGTATAAATTGCAGCAATGACCTCATCGAAAATCGACAAAAACCAACGATACACCATCCAGATTTATTTATTCATTTTGAACAATCTGCTCGCGAGTTCACCGCGTAGATACACGCTACCGGTGCAGTTATAAATAAAGTATTTCTCGCAATATAAACTGATTTACGTCTCTCGAGCTCCGGCGCCGCCCGGCAAGAGCGAAGAAAAAGCAGCCCCAACTTATCTTCGAATGCGCATTGTAATATAGGGGAAGAAAAATGTGCCCGAGCTAAGTGAAATAACTTCAAATTGTTTTCGCGCAAGTGGTTGGCCTGCGCGCCGGCTCTTGCGGAATAAAAGAAGCCAGTGTGGCGCTACTGCTGCAGCGCACCTTAATAGTGAAAAATCGTTCATTAAACAGAGGACTCGAAGCGGGCGAAATTAAAAAGGAATGGAATGAGCGCAGGAGAGAGAGAGAGAGAGAGAGGAAGAGGAGGCCACAAAACACAAAGAATGGCAACGAATGTAAAGGACTCCCCAGGGTATAATTCAGGGCTATAGGAAGAGCTGTGACCATTTAACCGTTTAATATTACAGAGCATTCGAGCGTGCTTAAATTAACGGCTCTTAAGCTGGAATTAATGCGTAATCGAAGAGTATAGGTGCAGCATACACGTATGTAGCGTATTATATAGCCTCATTTTCCGATCGAAATCGTCAGTGCCATGTGTAACGGAATGTACTTTGTCGGGGCAGATTCAAAGGGATTACATTGAATTAGGTGTGTGCGGAGGTCAACGAGTTGTGCCGAAAGATGGAATCTTTATTATCGACTTGTAATTGGATAATCGTTATATTTTTAATGTAGTAAAAGATGTTTGAACAATTCGCAATATAATAGGAATTCGAAAGATTGTAGAAGATCGTAAAAGTTGATTGAAAACTTTATTTATATTGCTTTTCCGGATTCAGTTATAGTCTGTAATTGGATTACTAAACAATGTTATATCATTTTTACTTCAGCATCTCTCTTACCGAACAAAAGCAACATTTTAGCTCAAATTTTATGCGATTCAAAACTTGAACCTTACGACCACATATACTAAACTGATCGATACACAAAATATGAGCCGACGAGAAAATGAGGGGCTCGAAAAGAAAAAGATAAGACTGCGTGTAAAAGATAAGTCTCGATGCAACATCGGCCCAAGACTCTCGTCGCAGCGGAAACGTCGTCGTCGGTACGGCTACGGAAATTTTCCCCAACGCACAAAACTTGCGAGCGGAAAAGCTTATCCTTCCTCGTCCCATCCCTTCACCTCCACTCTCTCGCGAAGCTTATTCGAAGTCCCCAGGCTTTGTTGGTTTACCGGGTTACGAAGTTCGAAACCAAATTCGATCCCTCCCTACCCCCCATGCGAGTGCGACTGGAGGAAGCGAAAGAGAAGCTTTCTCTCTCTCGCTCGTTCTCTCGAAAAAGCCTTGCCGTGTGCGTCGGCCGCGTGCAGCAACGGCGGTTGGGACGCGTCGGTGGCCCATGTATACGGACGTGGACGGAGGCAAATTACACGCTTCGCACGTCCTAAGCGAGGCGGCGTGCGCCGGTCCATTTATAATGCAAAACTTATATAGCGACGCAAGGTGTGCGCCTCTCGGACCAACCTCCCTCCTTTGTGCTGGCATAGGTAAGCGTGTGAATTTAAGCCGCGGTGTTCTGTTCGTGGCTTCGGGGAAAGGATGGAGAAGGGAAAAAACGTGTGCTCTTATTTAAACGGCTTTCCGTGCTTTCCACCGCAGCGTATATAATAACTATAAATACGTCTGTTTTTGCATGCACTTTTTTAATTAAGGTTTGCGATCTACTGCGCACGCGCAGTTTGAGATTCAAAGATTATTGGAAATTGCTTTTGCAGTTTATTTGAACTTTGATTTTTCGCACAGATGGATGTTAGAAAGAATTAGAACGTGTATATCATAAATATTTATGAAGCTATAAGAAATTCATAATACTTATCGATTGAAATATTGATAAGCCACCTACTTTCTAAGTTATTGTGCTTTCAAATAGTCTTGAGAAAATGTTGAGAAGTGTAAGTACCACATAAGTTCGCAAAGTATTTCAAAAGTTATGAATAAAAGTATTTAAAGTTAATAAAGTTTTAAAATTACGCAACGTGCACATATGCGGGTAATTTAATAGCCATAATACTAAAGGCATATGGCAGATGTTAAAGTGACAAGCTATTGAACCAGAAATTAAATTCATGGTCAATAAATTTTAATGACAGTTGCATTATGGCCCCTTTCGATTAAGTTATTAAAAATGTTTTCAATCAGCGTAAATTAAGTTCGGTAAGTAAGTTAAAAGATTTAAATAAACAAATGAAAAAATATCACTCGGTAAAATATTAGATCTGATAAAATTTTTAATTATGTTGACCCTTACTAATCATCGTGTCCGGAGAAAAAAAAACCACGCTACAGTGTGAAGTGACGATATCTAAATTCTACCATCGAGCTATTCGAGCAGCGACAACGAACACAGACAGAAATCAGATCGAAGAGCGTTTTTTTCTTTAATTGGTAAGCATAAATCGATGACCCTCAATCCCCGTCCATATATATAGGCTCGTCCAACAAGTTTTCCAACTTTCCAATTTGCCCAACTGCTATAGCCATCGGCTCTATTCGCTTTCCCGACCTATCGAGTGCACTGCGACAAACGCTCATCGAGAGGCCAGGAGAGCGCCAAGTGTGTTTTTGTTTCCGGGGACGCGCTGCACACACACAAACTCCGTCCGCGCACTGCAGCAGCTATAGTTTCCCGAACGTATACACACGATCGCGACGTAACGGTGACTGTAGGTGGAAAAGAGGGGCACACGCGATCACATGTCACACGCGACAATGCAACGAGAGTGGGTAAGTGTGCGGTAGAGAGAGAGAGGAAGCGCGAGATTTGGCGAACAACATTTTTTCGCCTCGCCGTGCGGTGGTGGAAAACCGCTCAAAGCCAACATCCCTCAAAGCCCGCGTGGGTGTATGTACGGATAGACCGTAATTTAGGCCGACAAAAAAAAAACCTCAGGTCACCGCGTTCGACGCAAACGAACAATACTGCAGCTGTGCACCAGGTCCTCGTTCCTCGTATATAAGTGAATTTATACATTTTTTTCGGAAAATTTTTCAACGACGACGACTATATATACGCGTATACGCGTACAAGTGGTTGAGAGAGTGAAGCACCGAGGTCTCGGGGGTGCATATGCACGCGTGTATACACGGTATAAGTCCTTTGCGGTGTGTATATATACGCGAACTCCGCGTGCAATTAACGTCGAGTGTGTCAGGTCGTATAACGAACGCACCGATAAAGTTCACGTGTGCGACATGTACGACGCCCGCAGTTGCAACGAGTGCGCGATTTTGCAGGCACGAGGGAAAAGAGAGAGAGAGAGAGAGAGAGAGCGAGTGAGGTTACTTCAGTGATTAAAAGAATTTGCCTGACAAACAAGTCTCTCGAATGTAGATATTCAACGGAATGCTTACAAATTTTCCACACGATGACGGAAACTGATGGAGAAAAGAGTAGTTTTTAACAAAATTAAAATTTAATCGGGTCGCATAAGCTGGTCTACTTGTTCATTTACTGCTTCGCTATATATATTGCGCTCTTCAAAGCCTTTATGCACACTCAGTTAAACTTTAGGAAATTGTAGAGTGAATTCTGTATCATTTTCAAGATAAATGCTTCCTTTGCTTAGGAGAATGCCGTACCCGAGTATACTCAGTAGACACATAGTTATACCGCCTCAAAGAATAAAACTGAACTTAGTTCAAATTACGTTAATAACGCGTCAATTCCGAAATTTCAGTAGTTGAGGTTATTTTGTCACTGTAGTAAATTATACCTCTAATAACCGGGTAAAGAAAAATACCAACAACTATACAAAAGAAAAACAGCTACAGCCAACAGCATGAACTTCTAATTGTCACCTACACGCAACACCTAATGTAACCATCACCTATACACACACATACACGGATCCACCGCAGCGTTACAGTTCGCGCATAGATATTCATACGGTCGCGATATACGTAAGAGGCATATAACTACGGCATATAACTATACTATAGTCTGTCGTCCAGAGAGTTGAAATTAGGTTAGGTTTGCGCCCCACGACGACGACGACGACGACGACGCGGACTACGATGCGACGTCGGTACCTATATATACATACATAGGGTTACTCGATTAAACCTGGCTCCCATCTGTTTGGATTTGATTATGACACTTGGCCCGATGAATATCTTATGCGGTCGGAGAGGAGCCGTTCGCCTCACACACACGCCGCTTAGAAGATGATGAATCACGCTCCTAACAAAGACATTAAGCCTCGCACACCGCCACGGTAATGCTCACACACACACACAAGCGCGCGCACACGTGTACGCGGTGTGGCCTTGTGCATTTTTGATCGGATTTTGAATGGCCTATAGCAGCTTTTCCGCGCTCCGGTATATAGCCTCTTCTCCAGTTTTCGTGGTGCACGTCCGCCGCGCTCTAACGGGATACAACGAGCTTCTAAATATTTTAGGAGGGACTCTGTGTGCAGCCCTTGTCTATCTCTCTCTCTCTCTCTCTCTCTCTCGCTCTGTCTTTAGTCGCGCGAGAGAGCGGCAATTCCGGTGGCGCGCGCGGCCCTCCTGCAGTGTGCAAGTTTTATGGCGATCGTAACTTTGTCGCGCGCGTGCAGTAGGTCTCTCTCTCTCTCTCACTCTCTCTTACGCCAAAAACTTAATGACGTTATATCTCGCGCGCGCGCGAATTTGAAAATCTCGTTTCCTGTGTACAACGTTCGTCGATTAACGTGGCTGAGGTAAGGGGCCTCGGACGCTTATTTAGTACGAAATTAGGATGATATCGTTACTTGGAATTATAGTGTATGATACAGAATATCGAGTAACAATTCATTTTCTGATACCTAATCATATCATATCATATATATATAAAAAGATAACAAGGTAAAAAGACTCAGTGAATAGACACTTAAGAATGCGTACTAATAGTGACTGTAAACATCGATGTATGAGTCTCGTCCAAGACTGATTGGGCAAATCTGTCTACACACTAGACCAAGTTAATCACTAGCACAATCCAGTCACGGCGTCTTTTACCTTACTATGGAAGCCTATGAGGCATGTACCCATTGATGACCCGTGTATTTAACAGATATTGCTGTTATAAAGTAAAGATAGATGACTTGGTATAATTGCATTTATAACAAAAATGAAAAAAAAAGAAAGCTTAATGATCTAATAAATGATATGAAAGAGAAATAAATGTGAAATGCAGCGTTCGTAAAATATGATTCACCCTATTGTAAACTTAATAGCGAATGATAATAAAGTTAAATCAGTACGTGAAATTTAATATAACAAGGATTTTATGCTTATACTAGGAATTTCTTCAACTTTCACTACTTGTCTACTACCACATAACGACTTCTCCATTGTAAGAAGATTATAATAAAAATGACTACCATTGTAACTCGAGGACAAAACTCATATTTCCACAGTTTGCAAACACCAATTGGCAGAAACTTAGGTACCTAACTTCGAACTCCATTGAAAACCAAAAAAAAAAAAAAACCAAAAAAAAATCTCAACCGCAGAAAAAGCCACGTAGTTTGTTATTTCACACTTTATATAGTTCCAGTGCAAACCATCATCTCTCCCCGCGGTAGGCAAATTTTACGCAGCCCACGTCCTTCAGTTCCGGCGCCGAGTGTCCTGCGCGTCTCGCTCCAACAATCGAGAATCGCGAGCGCCGCAAGAAGCATCCCCACGAATCTCCTCCTGCAGCCAATGGCTTACAACTCTCTCTCTCTCTCTCTCTCTCCCTCAATGTCGAAGAGAGCCATGCAAGCAAGCAGGCGCGTATATATATATACATACACGATGCACGCGACGCGCAGAGCGGGGGGCTTAGATGGCTTCACGCGCGGCGGCGGCGGCGACAGCAGCCCCCCTTCGAAAATATATTATTTACCGTACCCGCCCACTGCATTTGCCCCCGGGCTTGCGCGAGAAGCCTTCCTCCTTCCTGCCTTGCCTGCCCTGCCTCTCTCTCTCTCTCTCTCTCTCTCTCTACTCCCTATGGTGTGCACCACACGTATACGCTCACATCGCAGGCCGTCTCGAGTGTTGTGCCGCTACTGCTGCTGTTGCACGCACTGCAAGGCGCATCTCTCGCGCCTAGAGGTTCACCCTCCTGTATACATACACACACACACACACATATATACATATATATGTATACGGGGGCTGCGCTACTGCATCTTGTAAGGGATACACCGCATGCGAGCTGCGCGCGCGCGATCGAATTCTCAGCTTATATACAGTGTCGAGAGAGAGAGAGAGAGAAAGAGAGAGCTGCTGCCGCTGCTGCTGCTACCGTGTTACGCGTGTGCCTGGTTTACGCCATGGGATATGCGCGTCGCGGACAGCTCTGCAGTGTTGGCGTATTATACGCGAGTCCCAAGCTTTTTAACCCTTTGAGCGGAGCAGGATGATAGTTTTTGCTACACTACTAGATTTATATTGTGTTCTAAGCGGCGTGGGAAATAAATTGCTTCTTTTTTCTTGACCTTGCTCGCGTCTTTTGACATTTTTTGACAAATTAATATTCATTGCAATTTTTTTCATCATTTAATACAACGTTATTTTGGCAAAAAAATAAATTAATCAGTTCTCGAGTATATGGAAAGCCTCGATCCCCCTACACCAGAATCCAATATCGAAATCATCAAACTATATGTTATATTATACGCGCACCAATGACACGAATCTCGACCCATCTAAACCAGAAATGAACTCCGCGGCCGCAATGACAAATCACGAATGTTACCGCGATGATGACGAGTCGCACGTTAATCACGTAGTACATAATATTCGCTTATGAAGCCTGCAGGAGAGAGTTTACTAGCCGGAAGCTTTCATTGCATTCGACGACATTTCACTCGAGTTATCTCGACTGTTAAAAAAACGAAACATCAAAGATAACTTCAAGATAATATGTAAAAGGAAAAAAAAACCTGTACGCAACTCTACCACACAGCGCGGTGAGAAAAAGTAAAACTCATCTTTTCGGAAGTCGTTCTCCACGCCCACAAGCAAGGCCGCCTCGATCACTCGAGATTCAAGTAGAACGGACAGTTAAGCTCAGACAGAGCGCACCGATATATATGTGTGTGTGTGTGTGTGTATACGAGGGGATGCGAGTCGTATATATAGATACACACATGCAGGGACGATTCAAGGCAGAAGATGAGGGTTGCACACACCGCGGAGAGAAAAAAAAAGAGTGTCTGTGCGTGCTCGAGAGAGAAAGAGAGAGAGGAGGAGCCGTATGTGGTATAAGAGCCACCGCTGGGAATCTGCACATACTGGAAGAGAGAGACGACGAAGACTGCGTGAATGCGGCAAAAAAATATTGTTTGTCGCGTAGCTTCTCATTGTCCTCGGGCTTTTTAATGTACCCCCCTCTGCTTTTTTTTTTTGAGATATTCGGCGGTTGTGCTTCGTTGCGCTGCGAAATATTATGAGGGTATTGTAATTTTGCTGATTGCGAGGTAACGCGTCGATATCCAAAATTTAATATTCGTGATTTCACGCGAGCTACGTAAAGAACTTTTTCAGATAAACTTTTTTCTTATAACCGTTATTTAATCACAATGAAATTATGGAAAAATAAAAATCAATTTTATTTTCAATATAAAAATTTCATGAAGTTCATGTATCGCTAACACGATATACACACATTTTCAAAATATTTTCATTTAACTTTATAAAGCAGTAAAGTTCTTGCGAGGGCTCGGAGAAACGTTTTGTAAATTTAAACAGGGATGCGGAGGAGGGAAAAAAGGTAAGCAGAGAGAAAAGTGAAATACCGCGAAAAGCTGGAAGACAGACAAGGAGACGGGAAGTAATAGAGGCCAAGAGTGACAGTGAGAGAAGAGAGAGAAGCGCTTGTATGTGTACACAGGAATATATTATAGCGCCAGCTATGTTTTATAACTCGAGCAAGGATCGCGCGTAGAGAGAACATCGGGCGCGCTGGATATAATCACTTTAGACAGTAATAATGCATCCAAGAGGCCCTTTCCTGTCTTGCTATATGGCAATATCCAAATGTTGTTTATGACGCGTTTAACTCTCTCCTTGCACAAATTACAGTAAACTTTCATTTTCTCAACTTATATATCTAAAGATAATTTTATATCCATGACTTCAACTTTACTTTACAGCACTGATCCGTGACGCGTAACTCTTTAATTTGGATTATTGGGCACGACTCTCAATTTCCAAGAAGAGCCAGAGATTACAACTGCAGCAGGAATCAGCGAATTCCTTATTTACCCTTCAGCGCAATTAAAAATTTAATAACTCGAGCGAAATCGCGTTAGCCCCACCAACTTCATAGAAGGCAGCAGCTACGGAGCGTCACGCGTCAGAAAGTTTCAGCTCATCGCCGAAATATGACGAGAGAGAAAGCCGCCCCTGTTCGCACGGCAAAGAAAGTCCGACACTGCCAAGGATCTTATGAACATTTAAGTAACTCCATAATGGAAGGATGGTGGGCCTTTGCGCCGCCGCCGTCGCCGCATCAGTCGTTCGACGAAAGTTGAGTGCTCGCCAAGTTCTATCCGAGCTATCCGCCAACGGACGGGCCAACAGAGAGAGAGAGGGAAAGTGACAGCTGCGAGAAAACAAGCAGCAGAGAGCCGATAAGGAGAATTGAGACTGCGATGGAGAGATGATATCCATGCGGGAGCGAGACGATTTATGTGCTTGCATATACTCGCGTCGCTTTCTAGAGAGAGAGAGTGACGAATATTCTGGGGCCAGAAGTGAGTCTCCGCAGTATGAAGATGTAGCAATAGTTGGGTATATACATATAGTGAGTTTACATGTAACGTGTGGCGGATAGGTTGTTGTCGGCTGACTTATTTACTGCTCAGGAGCCTTAGACAATCTAATGACTTATCTATACTCCTCGTGGTATATATACGATGACGATGGTATATATACACGCGACAAGCTGATTGTCGGGATAAATTAGCGGGCGAGTTGGCGAGTCATAAATTGTCAACTTTTTCAGCGGAACGAAAGTGATCGATCTTATCAACATTTTTTTACTGTTTTTATCGTACTATGATGAGTAAGAATACAAGCAGTTTGGATATTCTATTATAGGGGGGAAGATCTGAAAAATTTTGAAAAAAAATTAAAATCTCTAATCTCGCTAAAATCAAGCTCTGAAACGTCTGCGGCGACGATATCACGAGAGCACATGCATAGAATGTGCAATAGAAAAAAAAAGTATGGATATAGGGGAGATTTGGTTATCGCATCGAATCGGAAAAGCGTCGCATATAGATGCCAGCGACGACAACGACGGAAGCGACGCGCGCGCTCCGGATACTCCACATGCGTATGCAAGGCAAGTGCGGCGCGCGACGCGGAACAGGAGGGAGAGAAAGAGAAAGAGAGAGAGAGAGAGAAGGGAGACCAAGAGCGGCGGGGAAAGCCTTGAAATGCCTAGGGCTTCCGTTGGGCGCTCGGCTGCACGCGCGAGCAACCGACCGAACCCCGCGCCACGCGCACCATATATATATATACACACGTGAAAACGAAAACGATAGCGAAGCAATACGGGGATCATTGAGCCTCGCGGCGTAGAGCTTTTCCTCTCGTTTTCGCACGCCAGCCAAAGAAAGAAGAGAGAAGGACACCAGAGCGTAAATAGTTTGCGAGCGCACGAGCGACGATCCACGAGATCTCCCGCATAGCCGAGCGTCTTTTATCTAACCGGCTTTTCTGTGCTCGCGTGATTCCCAAGTGCGAGCTATGGATTTTCGGATCTCCGCCCATTGTGCTGTTGATGAGAGGAATTATGTCGCACTCGATAAAAGAACGTAATGTAAAAACTGCCATTAAACGAGATAAATTATCTGTCCAATGAAACAGTTTAACCTTTTCGATGCTTGCGCAATGAGTAGCGAACAATATTGACATTACTCCAATTGAAATTACTTTTGCAAATTAATTACTTTCAACTTCACACATCGCATGTAATACACAGTTACAACGTTCTTCGAATAAAAAAAAATTCAATAGATTTCGCAAAATAAAACTGTTCTATATATATATATAAACAAACGGCAAACAGCAGTGCATTCATCCATTGGCAATTGATTAATTCACGGTGCGCGCGCACAACGAATGTTTCATGATTGGCTTCTAATTAAATGTCGAATATATATATCCCGCACCAAGGCAAAGTAGTCCGAAAGGGATACCAATGCGCGTTTGCAGGTTACCAATGCCCCCCCGTTTTGCCCGCAACGATGCCTGGGCGCAAGTATACATGCGCTTGCAGTGCTAAACCCGCGAGTTTCGCCCATGTTGAAAGGAATGCGTTTATAAAACGATTCCGGTGCAGCGTCGAAAATGCTTACGCCGAAATTGTCTGCACTTTGGTGTTGGAATATTGCAACGGGTATAAACATTCTGGTGTATGTATCGGATAAAAGTATTCAGCGCTTGAGTATCGGATAAATAAAATTACGATAATGATTAATTAGAATATATTGCGTGTGTTCGATTGATCAAGTTTTCCAAAATATTTGAATGATACTTTATTATAAAAAATTTTTAATATCTGAACTTTTGCTAAAATAAAGTTTCTCGTTATTGTCCCAAAATTCAAAAATTACTTTATATTCAACCAATTTTTATATTTTATTCTACAAGTTTTTTTTATTCAAAATATCATGCACAATCGAATTGCATTACATTTGGAAATGCCGAACCCATTCGCGTGATTTCAAGAAATGAAACGTGCACAATTAAGTCTCTCGCAACGAGACACACTCGGCAACAATACATTGCCACAGTATAAGCATCGACTTGCACACTCACACACAACATTTGTTAGTATAATAACAATGCTTGCCACAGTCCCAGGACTGAAATCACGAATAACACACAGGTATAGGAATAAGTCGCGCGCATTGCCTTTTAATATTCGCGACTTAATGAATCTCGCGCAATATATATATATATATATATATTGCAGTATTTCGAGAGGTGTGTTTATCCGTATATCAAGTTGATACTGCACCTACTCTCTCGCTATACGGATAAACACACCTCTCGAAATCCTTGTAACCCTCCGCAAACACACAGACACGGCGTGCAAATAACGAAGTTGCCGTGTCGTCCCCCCCACCACGACAGCAGCGGCGGCGATGAAAGTTGATTAGCCCCCTGCATAAGAAGAAACTCTCGAAGAAACATCTGGGCCGCGATGCAATGGGGGGGCTATATATGCGCGCGAACCGCGCACGTAATTCATCGCCCCGTGTGCAGCACAGGCGCACACGAAAACTTGTACCTTAATCTCGCTCCCTCCTGTGTGTAAAGCTGGTATAAATACTCTCACTCTCTCTCTCTCTCTCTCTCTCTCTCTCTCTCTCTCGCGTGTGTAAGCGTTATATCTTGTGCGGCTGCGGTACATAATGTGCAAGAGGATAACATACCGAGAGGTGCATATACATACGAACTTTAGACTGTGCAGCGAAAAAAGAATCGATCAAAGAAATCATGTTTGTTAGCAGCTCGTTCGAATACGCAGGCTCTTGTTGTAGACCTTTTATTTAGTTTGGAGACCGATTGTGGAAGAACAACGCGTTTCGCGCCAATCTATTTCCCGAGATCTGAACAGTGTTTTTCTTTAGATGTGGCATAATATATATTTTTTTTTATTCGTATGATCGTTGCTTTTTAACATTAGCGGATAAATAGATACGAATATTTATTTTTGTTCGGTTTTATAGACTCATGCATTAAGAGAGGAATCGCATTGCCATTATAGGTATTTATGTACAGAGCTTGATAGTTCAACGTTTACATTCATTTAAGTTGATAAAATTACTTACAATTTTAAATATAAATATGCATATGCTCCAATAATATGTTAGCGTTCAATATTAGCATTCACTATTAAACAGCGTCAAATATTGAATATCGTAAACGATCATAATTATGTAAATATACAGAATTACTATACTATAGTAATATCTATATTATTGCAACTTGATATATCTATAACAATACCAATTATTTTATCAGCTTTTTAAGCCACGATCACGTAGAAATAGTAATGTAAAAGATGGATAAATATAAATCATTTTAAATGATTTTAAAATTCTAATAACTTGCAAGCTTTGCGTGTTTCAGAGTCTTGAATTCTTTGAAATATATTCAGTGCTCAAAAGAATGACCACCTTATGTGTATTTCTCTTTTTGTTTATACAGAGAATGAATTATTGCGATGCTGGGAGTGAAAATATATAACATAAGATATACAAAAACGTCTGTCAATATTTTTGAAATGAAAGACCAATCGAAAGCGCAAACATTATCGACAGTTCCAGCAACCGTCTACCAAATAACGAGATCACTCCTCTATACCCTATCATACATCGCAATATTGTTCTCCACAAACCTCACAATTCTACCATTTATTCGCCACGAGTATAAAAATCCTCCGATTTATCAGTCATCGTCCCTCGAACCTGATTAATTAGTAAAACAGTGAGCCTTGCGCCTTCGGCAAAACCCGCGTCGCACTTGCATAAGTGCATGAATACAAATGCATACACGAGCGACAGCAGCAGCAGCAGCATCGCATCACCTCTACTGCCACGTATAATACACATATAGAGTCCCTCCTCGTGTTATAACTATATACATGAGGGCACAGCAGCAGCAGCAGCAGCAGCTACATATAATATATTTCTGCAGGTTATAAGGGCGGACAATGTATATACATGAACCCGCGAATTGTGAGGGGGTGGGGGAGTTGGTCACGTACGTAACTATCAGCGGAATGCATCATCCCCCAGCGGAGAGAGAGGCTACACGAGTCCAGGACCATGTTATCCTGGCCGGCGTTGCGCGCGCGAACCAATCCGTGGAATCCAATGGGAATTATTATGTAACTACGCGCGATATAAATTCATCGCGGATTCGACCTCGTGTATATATCCCGCGCTCCTGCCGCTGCAGTGTATATTATATATATACGTGAGGCTGCTGGATGGTGCCGCGCGACGTCCGACACGATTTCACGCGCACACGCGGATGTAGCAGTGCCATATAGAAGCGCGGGATTGTGGGTCGTCGGGGGCTTGGAAATTAAGGAGCCGAGGCTGGCCGCTTGCTGATGAGATATTTATCGATTTGCACCCGACTATCTCTCTCTCTCTCTCTCTCTCTCTCTCTCTCTCTCTCTGTCTATGTGTATGTGTGACGCTGCTGCTGCTGCTGCTGCTGTCGCGCGACCGCTATCGTGTAATCCTCGATTTTAGGAATGGCGCTCTTTGAATAATCTGCACCTTCTTGGTATGCGATTCGATGCTGCTCTGTATGTGTATATATGTTGTATGGAAAATAGCATCTATAGGGATTCTTGGGAGTGTACGCTGATTCAAGCTAAAAAGTCAATAATATATCTCGAGTACATTATTATTGAGATTTATAGCTTGTCCGACAACTAAATAAAAAACTTAATTTTATACTACACGTGAACGTTGCGCTCTAACATAAAGGATCTTTTGAATACGAAAATTTCGAACCTAAATTTTTTGCGTCGTGTATATAAATATATCTGGTTACGGTAACTGCGACACTATATGGCAAAGTCGATTCCTCCATACATCGTCCAAGAGATAAAACCAGCAATTCGTCACACGCCTGTGCAACAAAACGTATACGCGAAAACAAAGAAAGGCACGGCCTTAACAGACAAAAAATCGACTATATTTTTGGCGAACTATAGTAAAAGCTAGGACCTATATGCAGCAGCAGCGACTGCATCGTCGGGTATAGCAGTTTAGCGCGGCTGGCAGATGGCAGACGAATGGCCCTTCGAACGGGCGTTTATTGATATTTATACGCCAAGTTTTTGCCGTTCGCCCCCCTATACTACCCCTTGAGAGTGACCTCACTCCCTCGAACTCGATATTTTCCATCCGGGACCATATCTCTCTCTCTCTCTCATACACACACACACACACATGCAGAGAGAGAAACTTTTCCCCCGGTTCCGGGAAGAGAAGCTTGCGCGCGGCTGCTCGGAAAGGTAAACGCGGAAAAACGCGCGGAGCAAAGGCTGAAAGCCAGAAAGTAAGATATATACAGTTTTATCGCGACGCGGGGACTGGGTTATATAGAGGCCGATGGAAAGTTTCTCTCCTCTACTCGCCGAAACACCCGAAGCTTATACTCCCTATATCTATAGCAGCTGAATTTTCCGCGTGCGCGTGCAACGGGCTGAACTGTTTATATTCGCGCAGATCTTGGTCGCTAAATTTTGAGACGCTCGAGCTTCTTTTGCAGTAGCCCCGTAGTAATTTTGCTACGGGACCTCGAAATTTGCGCTGTGGATATGTTTGTGGATTGGTTCGTATAAAGAATTGGTGTACGTCGAAACTGTGGTGAAATTTCCACTCGTGGTTAAGGAAGTTGTGATGCATGTACTGGAAAATTGTCTAAATGCTTTGTGTTTTGGCTGATTCGAGTTGTAAACGAAAAGAAGCGATCATAGTCACTTAATTATATCGTCGACTCCGTCGAAAAGGTTCTATTTCTCAACTTTTTCATTTGGAAAAGGTTTTATCTTTTGTGAACACATTTTTTTATTCGTGGAAATTAATTCTTACTCGCAAGGATACCAAAGATTTTGTTGTTTTGTTCTCTTCTTCAATTTTTGATAACTTCTAAAGCAAAAATGAAGTGAGCATGAAGTAAAACCTTTCTTGACTTGAAAAGTTGAGGTAGAACCTTTTCCTACCAAGCCGATGAATTATAAGAATGACTTTTATCACGATAACATTGCTAAAGAATTCTTTATGAAAAATCTATAAAATGCATTTCAAGAAATACTTAAATATTATTATGTGTATACGTTGATTTATTTATATGAATAAAGTCACCGAACGAACCAGAACGATGTTATAAAACGTAAAAAGAAAATTTAATCTATCGAACTGGATGGCGAACGATATAAGTACGTTTGCATTAACCGATAGAATGCGAGACTTTTTTCCTATAACCCATAGTGCATATCTGACTTATAATGAGTTTTCTCATCCAATTCTCCATGTTTGTATTAAAAGCTCGTTTTATTAATGAATAACTGATTTTAATTAAAATTATGTCAATCAGTTTGAAAGCAGATAAAGTACGCGCGGGACCGATACACGACTTGAAATTTATTTTCAATTTCGCATTTCCATCGCCCGCGCTATATATATATACATATTTAATCGAAACAGCAAAACGGACTTTTGCAAAATTTTAAAGTAAGTGCAGTGTATACATACACTCGCACACTAAGATCTTTAGGAATCATATTCCGACGTTATTCATGAAATAATTTAATAATTAAAACTCGTTACAATCCACGTTCGCGAGCGATACGGTTTTACAATCCACGACACACCACGGCTCAAAGTTTTCGCGCAAAATATTTTCATTAAAAAATATATATATATATATATCTATC
>UELV01139439.1:0-16694 GCA_900490015.1 Megastigmus stigmatizans
ATATATATATGTGCATATACTATGTGTATATATTTATGTATCAGAGTCAAGAAAAAGAATTATAATTGAAATCGATCACCTGACAGAATCATTTTTAAATACGATATTAAATCAAATAGCTTTGTTATTTAAAAGAATATAATATATTTGCTTCTTAGTTAAATATTAAACAAAACTTTTTATTTTTGCGGAAGTTTTTTTTTATTTATATTAGTTTATATCAGCGTATATCAATGTAGTGTCTGTGGTCATTACATATGTTTGAACAAATTTAAAATTTTTGGAATGTGTAGGAGGCGGAACAAGCGGACGCGTCCTATAATGAAAATGGTATTTCCGTTGGTTTGTAGTTTAGATGCAATGACCACAAACTATACTTTGTATAAGCCTATTTGTCGTTTCATGCAATGATGAATTTTGAAGAATGTTTATTAAAAGGTTTGTATTACATGGGCGCAAATTTTTACAGTTTTTGTCAAATCCTTGCAAAAGGAGTTTCCCAATATTATTATACATTAAATTTGAAAATTCTTCGGTACACTGTAAGTAGATATTACAATTTTCTATCAAGCAATACGCACAAATGATTCAAATGTTTTAGTTTCAAAGCATAACTTGTAGTAACAAGTAATTCTTACAGTCAATTAAATGTTTTCTCTATAGCGATGCGCTTTAAACCGCATAATACCTGCAGTGCTATTATATAAGGTCGGTTACAATTTATTTGTACTTTCTAATACTGATTACCTCGTTTATCCATTCGTTATACCTTTAGAATAAATGTAGAATAACTTAAATCTTTGTAGAGACAATGTTAACATCTTTAAAATTAAGCATTATTTATTTCACCTTGTGATGATTATAAATGTAAATGCTTTATTTGTTTTAACATCTAATACGCAAATTTAAAGATACACATACGTAATCTCTGAGTAAGTCGATAGCATACTAAAGAGACTATGAAAATATGCATAATAAAATGTAGAATTTATTAAAACTAAGTGGTGCATAAGCTGCAAATAAGCTTTCCACGAAAGTAAATAATTCATGTTTTTAAATTGAAATTATATAGGGCTCCGTAGCAAGCAGCGCGCCAATTTATGCCAAAGCTGACTTTTACGGTAAATTTATATAATAAATTCTCGCGAATAATTTATACGCGTCGAATGATATAGAATAAGAGAATGAAATTCTTTTATTATTGCCCCTTTCTCAACAGAGTATTACGAGGTCGTTACGGCCTCGCTGTCGGATCACGACATTGACTGCACGGTACAAGTTAGGAACGCATTCGAACATGTTGAATCATTGTTGGCTTCAGAAAATGGCCCAGAAGAACTAACATCGATTTTCCAGTATGCTTTTATTACAATATCGATAAAATGATCTCTTAAGTGTCCCGGGACGGAGTACTAAACTATTTATTTTTTCCAGTCTCTGTGAAAAACTGGACGTCAAATCGAGCAAAGACATCAGTTACTTCATGAATGGCTTGTCGGAAGTACGTAATATTCTTTTTCATGCAAAATATAAACTTTTATTTTGAATACATTTAAAAGAAGAAAGTGTTGTTTAAGCGCAATGATAAAATTATAAAAGTATTTTTTTGTAACATTACGAATCCCTTAGATTTTTGCAGGAATAGTACAGTATAATAAAGTTAAAAATAATGACAGTGACATTGGAAAACTTTGCCAGAAAATGACAGATCCCAGTATTCTCAGGCCTATTGACAGATTGGCAAAATTGTTCAGGAAAAATCCCGATTGTGATGATGTTAGATACTCAAGTTTTTTAGAGATGATGACGCTCGAAGATTGGAGTTCTAACATAAGTAATATTATTTATTTCTACCTTGCAAATAATATTATGATAATTAATCATCATTATTTGTATGGTTAATCTATTTAGATTAATGCAATGCTTACAATAATTTAAAAATCATTTTTACATTCTTCATGTAATAAGGGGAAGAAATATGACGTCACATATATTTTACATTGTATTCTGCTGTAAAGAAATGTTTTGATTATATTTACCCAATGAATATTTAAAAATTACAAGATTTCGTAAAGTTTTAAAAATTCTAGTAAGTTTGTAATTTGTCGTACAATTGTTATATTTCTATATTTTTCTAACGGCGTGCGCAAAGTAGAATTTCTCACCCATCGTTAGAAAATAGTACATTACGCAACTAGTGGGCAAAGGAGATTATGTTGACGAGGGTGAAGATTATGTCGCCCGAGCGAAGCGAGTGAACGCACGTGTTGCGTACCATATTTTTCCATACAACGTGCGCAAATGCGTGCGCAAAGTTCGATTTTGCGCACGGAGTTTGGAAAATTAAAATAAACAATGATTCTTACGCTCGATCCTTTGCTAACTTGTGCGCGAATCTCCTGTGTGCTATGCACATTTGTAGCGTAATTTACTATATTGTGCAATTTCAAGCTTATCAGAATTTTGATTACTGGTTCTATCCATCGCTTGGATTTCAGTTTTAAAAACTTGATTAAACTTTGAATAAAAAATTTTTAAAATATCATGAAATATTCCTTTATAAATGATGAATTTAATTTACATAATATTTAATGCACGTCATGAATAAGAAACTTATATGTGGACGAAACAAGTTTACTATTCACATTTTATGTTTTTATAACAGTGAGGCAATGGTATTTTCAAACATGTACCGAATTCGGATACTACCAAACTTCAAATTCTGAAAAATCAGTATTTGGAACACTATTTGAGATCGATTTTTACATTAATATTTGCACAGACATCTACGGTCGATAGTAAGTAACGTCCAGGAAGTCTTAATATTATTAATATATACAAGATAGATGGATTAATATATATGTAATTATAAGAATTGTGCACACACATGATTCCTCTATAAATGACTGCATTTCAGTTTTGGAAAAGATTTGTTGGAGGGAGGGGTTAAAAGAACGAATATCGTATACGGCGGAAGTATACCTGACGTTACAAATGTTATCTTTGTTAATGGAAATGTGGACCCTTGGCATGCACTTTCTATCCTACAAGATCTCAACAGGGCGTCACCTGCAATTCTCATTAAAGGTATAATTTGGGCAACTTTATATTATGTCTACTTTTGCTAATACGTGTATGTACATGGTTAATGTCAATTATAGGGTCTTCCCATTGTCAAGACCTTCAACCCGATTCTTCTGATGATTTACCCGCATTGAGGGAAGCAAGGATAAAGATTAGGAATATTGTCTCAAGTTGGGTGCAGTATTGAAATTTGGCTTAGTTTAATAAAAGGAAACAAGGATTTACAATATTTTTCAGTGCATTTAATATGAAAAAATACAGCGGTTTACAATTGCTTACAAGTGTTTAATCGCTATCCTCCTACTAACACTGTACTATATTTATATATAAACTAGAATACTTCCCTTAAATGCTACTTTTTGTACAAAGGACGATGAAAACACATGTTGTGCAACGAATTATTTCGACATCTGATAACAAACAACAAAGAAATGGATTTTTGCCACTTTTGCACTAAGATAACCTGCACAAGTATATAAAACAAAAAGAAATTTGGCAAAAGATCCTTTACCACCTCCTCGCTCGATTATAATTCGTATATAAAACAAAAATTCTAGATATACAATGCCGAATCCGAGAAAGACGGTGCGTAAAAAAAATAATGTACAAGTAACAACACCACAACACGTGCATCAGATTCATATGATAACTAAGAGTAAAGTTAAAATTACTTGAAACACCATTCCAGACTATTTATATATAGTGTTGTTCTCTCTGTACTCTTCTTCTCTTTCTTGTCTCGACGATAAGAGATGGGGAAAAAGCCTTGAGTCGTGACAATAATAGAGACAGAGTCGGAGTTCGAGAAGAACGGAGATCAGTCGACTTCGAGTTTGCGGAAGGAACCACAGATTCCATGCATCGTTGATTCGCCGCTCGAAGCGGTCGAACAGGCGAAGCCTTGCTTCAATGCGGACACGGCTCCTTCCCTGGCTTTTTCCGAATACAGCTCTGGTCGTACCTTCATTTTATCGTGACTCAAGAGTGTTGGCCGTAAATCTATGAGTTCCTGGCGCCACAGATCTGCGAATAACGATTTCGGATGAAACGTTTAACTCTGATGCTATGTGCTTTTCATGCTAGTCATTTGTACTTAAGTTTTTTTTTTTTTTAATTTAAAGTCATTTGCAGTTTAAAATTATTTTACTGCATTTTTTTGCTGATGCATGAATTTTACGTTAAGCCCATAAAAATGCTTAATATTAATTCATTTTGTTAATAACAAATTATTATGGTTGCATAGTGAAAGCTGTTCTGCATGATTCATTTAGACAGAGTGTAGCTGTATGTTCATGGATTATATAACGGTTTATTACATTTCCCGAAACCTCGATAGCGTAGTTTGAGAAGTGGATGTCGATGAATAGAAAGGTTTGACGTATACAAGATAGATCGTACCGGAAAAAGTTAAACTTATAAAAATCGTCAAATTTTAAAGATATTAAAGTGTTTGATAATATATACGATATGACAACTCAAATGTTAATTTATGAAGGCTATTATATGCTAAAATGCCATACTGTTTTCCATTATTCGATTATCTAATAAAATACACGTGCCAAAGAAAAATCACGTTTACCGCATGGAATAATATAAATAATTTATGATTTGAAATATATTTTTACTACATGTAACGCAAACTCGTATATATATATTTAAAAACTTAAATAACATTATTCTTGAGATCGTTGAGTTAAAAATAATTAAAAAAGAAATTTACCAATCATCTCTTTCATGGGCATAGTACCGCCGTATTCTTTGGGGAGCAAGCTCGTATCCATTTTGTTGTTTTTCGCATCCTCGAGACTCGTGTAAATTCTGACGCGACTCCTGATTTTCTCCGATATCAAGGACATGCCAAAGTCCAGGGCGAATTTGAGCGAGGGATGGGCATTAATAGCGTGAACCTCTTTGTGGCGCATCGGTAGTGTTCTCTGAAAAATCAACGACAATTAATACGCTCGGTATAGAAGATAAAGATTAAAATATCTATAATGATATTAAATAGTTAATCCATTATCATCCGAGAATCGAATAATTTAACTCAGATTCGATGTATCTATTATTGAGCAATCGCGGAGCGGCGTCGTAAAAATTCCTTGTATATTTTCGAACCGAGATATAAATTTATGAAAGTAAAGCAGCCAAATTAAAGTGGGTCAAGTTATGTATATTCGACGAAGCCCATAGAGTTATATCATCGAGTCGATTAAAGCCATTCGAAAATACGGTTCGAAAGACTTTACCGAGTGCGATCGACTAGGGCTGTCGACCGGAGCTCGATACATTCGATCTCGATGTGTCCAGTGTGTGTGCGTGTGTGAAGCACAAATTTAGCAAAAGTATACAGAGCTGGGCAGGAAACCGGTTTATCAGATCCATAAGTTAATCGCGTTACGTGAGCGCGCGTCCTTGAAATACTAACCACACCAAGCAACCCAGTAGCGCGACTCGACGCTAATAATTTAACCTTTTCTGTATTAAGTATACGATCGTGAGTCGAACGAAAGTAAATTTTCGTCCGACTGAAGTGGAAAAAAAAAACAATCGTGCTATTTGGATTACGGCAATATCCCATATGATATCGCGCAATACAACTCGATTGACTCATCGTCGCACCGCAGCTGAGATGAGACGCGCACAGGTGTCCAAATATCTCGATGTCACGGTGTAGCCTGTCTCGTTGGCGCGAATTTGCAGCTTAGCACCGGTCGTCCTTTCAACGGAGCAACTTTCTTTTTTTGCCGCCGCAGCTGCCGCTGCCGCGTTTTTTTCTTTACACATATATACAAACTCGTTGTTCCTCGTTACCTCGCCGTTTTTCACGATGCGCACAGCCTCCTTGGGCGTGAAGAGAGTGAGATGGGGAAAACTGACGCCGGCCCCGTCCGCGAAGTGGACGAATCCACGAATCTGACTCTCCTCGTCCTCCATCAGGGCCTCGTACGTAATCGCGTGGATCTTGCACATGTCCGCGTTGGTGTATTTGTAAGGATCGAATACTCCTATAATCAAGGTCTTTATGCTCAAGTATTTCGACATGCGGTCGACTCGAAAGAGAGTGAGAGTGAGAGTGAGAGATATATAGGCAGATAGAGAGGAGAGAAAAGAAAAACATGAATGATCTGCTCCAAAGTTAGATAATACGTGGTTGCGCGACAGCAACGGCTATCCGAAATCGGACCAATTCAACGTGGTAATTGCAAAACCTCGCATTATCCAACAGTGTATGGGTAGAGCTATAGGTATATGTTTGAGAGGAGGTCGGAGAGCCCTATACCCAAAGTAAATGCGATTTTTCGTGTTGTTTTTTTTTTGTTCCTTTCTTCCACTGAATTTCCACTGCGCGTGTCAAAAGTCCGCCGAATTCAGTGGAGAAAAGAAACGACACGAGTAGCCGCACTTGCCGGCGTGTACGGCGGCATCCCCTTGAAAAAAAAAAGAAGTAAAGATACATCGTGTAGGTATATGCGAATACATATACAAAGTGCATCGTGCATATATATATGGGGGTGTGACTTTTAAAATTCACTGCAGCCAAAAAAAAACAGTTGCAAATGATATTTGTATCGTCATTCGTGAGAAGATGGGCAGTGGGCGGAACGTCGTTTACCAGGTCTAGCCACTATAACGCGTCGGCCCTTGATATCTCGGCCGGGTACTGCAAATAGATAGCTGCAAAACAATAGCATTACAATGACGCATGAAAACTGGTCTATATATGTCATCGATGCCGGGTATACATCGACCCTAGCTCACCCCAAATTCAGCAATTCGTCCATGTTGGTCTCGTTGATGTCGAGATTGTGGAAGGCGGGATGATAGACCTGGCGCAAGAGCAGATAGCGCTCGATCGCCTCCTGGGTCATCGGCACGTTGAACTTTTTGCACCGCAAAAATCTCAGCAGAAATTTACCGTCTGAAATAGAGAGCCACAGACACGTATAAACATATGTGTATAATAATCGGTGAGAGAAATTAAGAATAATCGAATGTATAAGGATTACCCATGCGGCTGTTCTCGATGCGCGGATTCATCTTGATCCAATTTCTGACCTGTTCGAGCGCCTGGTCCCTGGTGTTCTTGTCCTCCCTGAGCTCCTCCTTGGCCATAATCTGCGTCTCCTCCGACAGCTGACACTCGTACGCGTCTTCCTCGCTCACATACTCAACCGCGCCCATATCTACGGCCTTGGAGTTTTATATATTATCTTGCGGGCTACTACCACGACGTAGAGAAGATCCAGCTATTTCTGCAATCAGCAATAATGCAAGCGCGTGGTAAGACACCGCTATCAACGTTTACCTTCATTCTCGCATGCGTGCGTGGCCCGTTAAAGTCTTATCGGCTATTTGTCGCGTGTATGTACAGAAACGCGGCGGGCGGGAACACAGCGGAAGGGGCACCGCATGAAAGACGAGCACTGGCTATGCCGCGGCGGCATCGGCTAATTAAGCCTTTATCTCTCTCTCTCTCTCTCTCTCTCTCTCTCTCTCTCTCGACTGCAAATATATTATCCGCAAGCAAACAGTGGCCTTTCGCCTATGCGATTAGTCGCGCGTCGCGACGTCCTCGATATATCCTGCGCGCGTCTACAGAAGTATGCGCGCGATCGGTGTCACCGCTTCCTCCGTGTATATAAAGAGAGTTCGAATCGGGGCCAAAAACCACATAATCCATCTCCGATCCGTTCTGTCGTCGTCGTCGTCATCGGTGACCGTAATAATCCCCATTAGCCCAACCAGATATTATAATAATGTGTACGTGTATATACACGCGGTCCGTTACGTCAGTACTTTTCGGAGCATTCGAATAGACCGCCCGACCGAATGACATAACTCGGTATGCGCCGTTTCCTCTATACCCGGGTATATACCTATATATATATATTGGCTTCGCCAGGTTCTCCGGTATATACACACACAGTTATTCTGTGCTGTGTGGAGGCCCCTCTTTCGACAGCACTTTCTCCCGGTGCGCAGAGATGGAGGGAAGGCTAAGAGGCCGTATATACACACATATATATATATACTCTATTCTCGAGAGAGGTGTCTTATGCAACTGCAGGCCAACCGTCGTCGCCGCAGTCGCGGTTCGTTCACCCATCTTCCAAACTGCGCCGGCTGCTGCGTTACAACCTGACTCATGTATAGCCCAAAGACACCTCTATGTGTGTATATATACAAATATTACACGAAGCGATATACCGTGAGGTCTTTTTTTTACATAATGTACAGAGAGAGAGACGGTCTGGGCTGATCTCTCGGGTATATAGCTGCTGCAGCTTTTGGACCAACGCGCGCGCTTCTATACACGAAAAAAATCTGTCGGTCCGCGCGAGGAAAGTCGTATATTTGTCTTTGTTCTTTGTCGCGTGCGCCACAGATGCTGTGCAGTACTTAGAACTAATCCGCCGCAGTAATAGAGACTGCATGTAGTTTCGCTGTATATTATCGCGTTTTGCCGATTCGATTATTAATTCGTCTAGTGATGTAACGCGTAGCTCACCGCAAAAGAGATTCGACGCTCCTTCACATTTTTAACTGCTCAATTGGGCAGCGGAAAAGTGCAGCCGAGATCGCGCATCCTTAATGAAACATCCAATTAACCACGTGCACGCCGCATTAACTTATCGATTAGTAAAGCTCCGTATGAAAACATTGATATACTTATATTTGCTGAGATATAAATCGCTAGCGATGCCGCGATTGAACAAAGTATTTTCAAGTATATACCTAATAGTACCAAAAACTCATCCTTCAAGCTACAAATGAACCTATTAACTTCCCGTAACAAGACAACTATAGCCACTTTATCTTCCAACCCTTATCCAATAATCACGACTGACTAAATGCCTATCTATCCCATCGCGCACATCAAGCAAGCACGTTGTAAAAGAATCATTCGGCGGTTACGCACCGCTGGAGCTCGAATTACCGCGGAATTACGCTGTATAAATGGCATATCGAATGCGTGCTGGCCAAAGGCTCCCTCGCTCTCTATCTGCTGCACGCGGCGCCCGCGCAAGCCAAGGATCCCCGGCTCGGCTGCACACGCCAACGCTCTTCCGCGTAGAAAGTAATAGTTATAGTGTCGTTCACCGTCGCCGGCCACCAGCTCCTTTGTATATGTATATATACACACACACAGGCAGACATTCACACTCGTCTATAATATTTATGCATGTGTGCAGTGCACAAGTATGTATATACATATATATATAGATAGAGACGCAGTACAGATATTACGTTGGCTCACGTAAGGCCTTTTACCGTTTGCCGGCTCCGCAACTATTACATATTCCATCGGATTATGCCATAACTATATACATCTCGCCGTTTCATCCGCACGTAATATCACGATAATTGCGCCTCTATATATGTATACGTATTGATGCTGATGGTGTGTATATCAGCTTTGGTATATCCGCGCTCGGCTCTCATTCTTAATCGAGTCCGTGTCCCACTTCTGTTTTACGCTGTTAATTTCGTATTATACACCACGGGGGATTACGTTGATTGCGCAATTCACGTAAGCCACTATAGACGTCGCATTTCTCTCCCGCCGCGGTTAAATCATCGCTTTATGATTTTACGACGAATTTTTCCGTCTCGCTGCAGCAGCCCGAAAGCTTAGACGCCGCGCGCGTTAAACGTATTCTACGAATGCGCGGGAAATATTGAACGAGTTGTCTCGAATATAGATTATCGCGCGTCGTTTACAAGCGGTACCGCACAGTGAAAATTTTGTCGTACTTTAGCGGTTGCCACACTTTTAATAGCGGCTCACTGTATGTACAAAAGTGCGCTTATTTCAATTTCTAAAATGTTTATAGGATCATTAGGTGCTTAGTCAATGAGGCAACGGGTCTTTACCGCGTTGCAATAGATTTGGAAAACCACTGGCCAGTTTATTGATTCGTCGGATAAATTTAATGAAACTGTCCGATTTCACGAGCTATTGCAAAGTACAAGATGTGAGACGAAAAACGTTCTTTAGAGATGTTCCTGTTGAAAAACGAAGAGTAGCCGCGATGAATATGCAACGCGAGTGAGGAAAATATTCCTTTCGGCAGTTTTCGCGGGTGACGCAATTAAAAGAAGTTTCATTTCAAAAACTATACGCTTTTTATTTTACCGCGAGTGTCATAAAATCGGTAAGAAGTTTTCCGAGGAAGTGAATTTTCTTACAATATATGGAGATGAGCAATGATAATTGGTGGTGGTTTCTTTTGTGCATACAATCATGTAAATTTAGTCATCTCGTATAAGCAATTTGTAGTTTTAGCAACAAAATTATTATGGGTTTTCGATTATTACGTGGTATTGAAACGGTTTCACGACTATTAGATAGTGGCCAAAACGAAACTCTTAATACTCATGCAAATGTATGAAGCCAAAGAAAAAAAACAATGTTCCCGGAGCGAATCGAAAAAGTCGTACAATTTTTGCGCATCTAAAATTCGATTGTCGCGCGCTACGTGATTCACGTGTCCATGATGTATTCAGCGCACGGAGAGCTAATAAGCACATAACGCGATATATCACATGCTTTTTACAACCGAAACAAAAACAAAAGGAAACCCGTGTGCCAAAAGTAGATACTAGTTTCGCGTGTTCGCGCCATACCAAAAACTTTGAGCGAAACGCACGTTGCCGCGCCTATTTTCAAGTTGAACATAGCCCGGATATTCGCTATATGGCTCGAGAGATGAGATATCCGATGAATTTAGCGCGCATCTCTTATGCTTACGCGGCGTCTCGATGGCATGACGATGCGCTCGCGGTGCGTGAGGGCAATGCAAAGTTCGATCAAGGACGCGTGAACAATAATAATAACGATTCAAGACGCTACAACAATGAAACACATAACACTTGACACTCTTCATTATTATATATTAATTACCATTTACTTTTCAATAGTGCAGATATGACATTAGTTTACGAAGCCAAGCGAACTACCGATTATATCCCTTTCCGCGAAAGTAAAACTTGGCGAGCGCTAAAACCCGCTTCTTATATGAACCTGCTTTAAAAGCAATCATGCACTTTTCCGGTGCAAACAACTCAAATCAGGTAAATACTAATATATGTATATATGGATATCCATACCGTTGCGAGCGGCGACGATCGTTTATCCAGCGAGATCAGCTGGAGAGACGGATGACCGGGTGAAGATCGGATGCAGTCGCAGCAGCGAGTTGGGCACACCGAGAGACAGAGGAGACAGCGATACAGCGAAGAGCGATCGACTGGTGCTTTCGTCGAACAAAGAGACTGCGGCCAAGGTATATTACAGATATGGAGATGAAAGAGGGAGAAAGACGCGTGTATACGATATATACCCTGGCTAAAAGCTACAAGCCTGTACGAGTAGTCTCCTTGCGGCGCACTTGTAAGCGACTGCCCCCTGACCGGTTCTGCAAGCACTCTTTTATAATTTCAGCAGGGCCTCGGCTTCGGCTCTCGATTTTCTTACTATACTCTCCCTCTCACTCGGCGCTGACGCCGCCGCCGCTCTGTGTGTGTGTGTATACCGTCGATACCCCCGGCAGTTGGAAACCGCAGCAGCCGATCGGCTGCGCTCACCGGCTCGCGCCTTACCCAGCTCTCCTCAGCGGTGGCCACGCACAGCTGCTCACCGCCGCCGCCGCCGTCGCGGCTCCTCCTTCTTCTTTTCTCTTTTTTCTTTTTCTCTCTCTCTCTCTCTATACGCTGAATTGTACGCGTATATAGACGATTTCGAATTTTGAATCGACAAATTTCAACACTCTTCGACTACACTTTTTTTTTCTTTTCCATTCGACATTTTCTTGCGTTTATTGGCGTTACAACTTGTGGTAGCGGTGGTTCCTTTTTCTTTTTGCCCGACGTCACACTGTTTACCTTTCCTTTGTGGGCCGACTACTTTTTCAGCTGTGATATAATTGCGGGTGAATTTCCTTTTGACGGTCACCGCATTACGATCCCGCGGCGTATTGTTTGCTATAATATTATTGCAAAAGTGCGTATTCTATAATCGTTAGCTTTTTCTTTACCCCTCTATTGTAAAATTCTTAATTTCAATTATGATTAATATTATCGCATACTTTGGGCAGACCAATGCCTACTTCTTTTCTTTATTCGCAGGTTTTTTTAGTTAATTTAATCCGCACGCCGATGATAGTGGATTGGGCGCGCATCGAACTGCGGCAGGATGAGAATTAGGAAACGTGCACGCCGGAACGCGTTGACGCGCCGTCATAATTTACCCGTGCAATCAACGAGTCAAGAACAGCGCGGATTCGGGTTAAAAATTTTTATCTTCGATTTGACCGCAAAAAAAAAGACCAATATCGCTTTCTTTCTCAGGTTCAGCGCATATTTCATATATGCTCAATATTCATCAAGTTCAAATTACGACTAATCTGTAATTGCGTAATTAGCTTTAAAGAAAATACTCGAGAAAACAAAATTAGATTTTGATCGCATGCATAGGAAAGATGGTAATGTCGATAGTATAACGATATACCCACAACTGCCTATTACGAGAAAGATGGAATCATTTGACAGGGCGGCTGTTTCGAAATGCGCGCACCTTTCAAAAAGAAATTACGTCCATCCACCGCGAACGTAATTTTTTTTTCTTTCTTCTGTATACATATCGCAGGTCTTACGGAGAAGAGAGAGAGAGAGAGAGAGAGAGAGAGAGATGGTCGGGTGGTTATAACAGAGGCAAGGAGAGAGTTTCGTAACGACATAATCGAAAAGCGAAGTGAGAAAAAGCGGGGAAAACAAAGAATCGATAGGACGGTTTATCGGGGCATAGAGACACAAGCGCGCAACTCCCACACAAATTGCCGGTCAATTTTTTTTTTCTTTTTTCTTTATTCCGTGATGGATGATGCGTACGCGTCGCTTTTACGATTTGGATAATGGCCGCTGTGCGTGCTGTCCTCCACCATTATACTGTTTTTTCCTGTATACAACGTGTTCCGCGGTTTGTTTTCATAATTCGGTTTGAATTCGTTACAGCATGGATATACTAAAGAACTGAAATATACGTTATAAGATTTAAATGTCAAAGAATAATAATTGCGATACGAATTATCAAGAAAAGGTATATATTTTTTTTTGTTATTATTTTATGTATTGATAAAAATGAGAGCGAGCTTATATTGTGCGATAGATGAAAGGAAATCAGAAGCGAAGGTGAAACCTATTTTATACAGTGAAAAGCTTGACTCTGCAGCATTATCGGGAAAACCCTGTTACATGAATGTCGGATGATTTATATTTAGGCTCCGTATAGTAAATAAGCTATTTTTTTTTACATAACTCGCACGAGAAAGCGATACTTCGCTAATTCGGATTTCACCATGCGACAGTTCTGCGCTGTTCCGTGGAACAACCAAAATATTATATACACGCACTTTTCTCAAACTTACCAAAAGTCACGGCATCTCTCGAGAATCGGAGCACGTACATGTATATGCAGATGAGGGCACAACATCGCCCGAGACGCGTGGCTATATGTTTCTTCGTAATTTCAAAAAGACCACGAGAGAAGAAGAAGGTGCAGTGGTAGGACAAGTGTGCAAAGGAACAAAAAACGGGTGTATAATATTAAGGCATACGATAAAAAAAACTATCGCGGGTGAAAGCGTCATAATTATGCATGCGTTCGTGGTCGTCTTTGCGGAAAGAAAAAAGTTACACGAACCATTTTACAACGTAGTCGGAGAAACGAGCGAATTACGCGAACGTATATAAGATGCTCATCGCGCGTACCTATTACACACATTGTATATCAATACATAAGCGCGCGCACTTTAGTGTGTAACGGTATTATACAGTGTAACGATCGGTCGACCGTAAACCTTTGCATTCGTTTTGAAATTACGAGTCTACACGCGATACGAGAGAGACGAAAGAGACAAAGCGATACAGTAAAAGTCTTCGCGGAAAACAATAGTTGGCTGCTCAGCGCGCGACAAAGGGGAAAGCGGCATAACCGTGTCATTTTCATGTGAGGAATTGTATACGTATATAGCTATCGCGTGCTGGAGCATTGTTATCTCGCGGAAAAACGCGTGCGCGCGAGCTCACGCACGATATTGTCCGAGAGATGATTAGCCGTATGCAAATTCTACAGAATTGTACATCGTTAATTGACTTTTCACTCTCGCCGGCCAACCGCACATTCCAAATTAACGTTTCCCCCCGTCTCGTTTTAATTTATATAGACAAGTGTAATTTTTCATTGCATAATTTAATTGCGCGAGTTTACGCTGTCTTATTTTCATTCGCTGTATAAAACCGATAATCATTATAATGCCTAATATAGCTTATATTATCTAATTCTACAGTCGATCTTTAGCGTTCCTTATACACATTGTTGTAAAAATAAAATATTTTTAATTTAATTTAAGAGTAGATATCCATTGGTGTTTAGTGTAAAAGTATGTCGCGATATTAAAACAATTATATAGGGTTACAGTTCATAATCACAGTCATATAATAAGTATACGACTCTTCAATTAATGAAATAACATTACACAATACGTATATCGGTCGCGGCGGTGGATTGCATAAAATATGTAATACCTGCGCTACATCAATCAATATAATAAGTATTATACGCGCGAGACATTCACACTACAATGCGACTTTCACTCGCTTCCACTCTACTTCGCTAAAGTACCATTAAAATTTGATGTGTTTTCAGTTATAACATAATGAGCTTAGCATCACACAGGCACACACACACACAGGCACATTTCTACGTAATAGAGGGTTTAATGGAGTACATATAGACATGCAGTTACAAAAAGTAAATATATGTCAGTTGTTTATGTTAAGTCAATTGGAGACAAATAAAAATTAGAACAGCCCCTAGTTTGCGAAGGCCGAATAAGTAGTAAAGCACCGATGATTTTTGGTAAGTCAAGTCTTTGGAGTAGGAGTGTACAAAACCTATGACATCGCTTGAAGCATGATAAGTATTTAATTTAAAAAAAATTTCAGTCCCTGGCTTCAAGAAAATGTTTAAAAAAATTAATTGAAAATCCGTGGCTTACTATACTTGTCTATTTCTACTGACACATACTTTGAGTAAGTCAACTCAAGTTGAATCTCTTGCGCTATAAGCGATACTACTTAATATAATAAGTTACATACATCCATATTTAAACCATATCTAGATCAACGACAAAATCTATAAGTAACAAACTGATGAAAATTTAATTATTTACTGCACTGCGCATTATCTGCTTGATACATATCCGAAGTCAATAATGATGTCACGTATAGGTATAGGATCATTCTGATTTCGCTCTGTATTATAATGCCTGTGTGCACGTGTAAAGCTCGAGATGCATTTTCCGTTTTTCACCAACTTATATTTTTAGCTCGCTCGTGCCGTATTATTTATGTGCAATGCTCTTTTAATGCCGTCATCGCGCTTCAATCGATGAAATATATACACAGTATATATGATATCGACCAAAGTCTCGCTATATTAACATAAAGACCGCAATAGGCCATGAATTAAACATCGAGTTCTCAAATGTAATTATTGAAATTCCCGGGAATGGCACATATATCGGGGCAGAAAAGTCCACGTGTAAGAATTGCAACCGAAAAACGAAGCCGCGCCGCGGCAGTTATCGGCGTATTACAGCAACGGAATCACATTAACATTGACTCAGTAAAAGATCGGCCGTCAGGCTGTTTCTCGCCGCGGCGGCTTGGCTATTATCTAAGGATATTGCGAACGACGCCGCGGCCACCGCTTCATAATGTAAAACGTCTCATTCTCACACGCGGGCGTTTTGGCCCCTGGGCAGTAGATTACGCGAGCCTCTACGCGCCCGCGTAACAGGTAAATATATTAGGAAAGCCTCTCCGAGCCTTTCTGTCTCACTGTATTCAATCTATCTCTCTTTTCTCCCAAGAGCTCGAGTGTCGCGATGATGTTCCTACACGCCTGATTTCCAAGTGCATCCTTGACTCTCTCGCGCGGCGAATGTCTCGCTGCTCTGAGATATATATATGTATATATATATAATGTAAACTTTCATCTGCTATTCATCTTGAAGATGTATCTGCAAGGCCGAAAACGTGTCTTTGTAGTGCGAAAGCTTGAGTGCTGACTTGTGTGCAGCTCAAGTATTAGTTGTAAAACGGCTTGGTTATAGGCGCCTGCTTCAATTAAACATATATATATTTAAAAAGTTTTAACCCTTAAATGACACTGGGGGTCCGAAAGACCCCAGAGTGTTTTTGACCGAAAATTTTTCAAAGTTACGCGCCACTGTTTGTTTTGTGGTGCCATAAATAACCAGCATGCTTGTTTCATTTATTTCATCCTTTTTTCATCAGTTTTTTTTTCAAATAAATACCTTTTTTGAAAAATTGGTATTTAAAACTAATTTTATCCTAAAGGTTATAGTTTCACGAGTTAGCCATTAAAATTTCATCGGAAAATATTCAAATTTCAAAAAGTTATGAATTTTTTAGTAAAAGGGATAGATTTTCAGTTTTTTAAACAAATTTCGATTTTTTTCAATATCTAAACAATAATTTTGGATCTTATGAACTAAAACACCCTTTAGTGGAGACCTTAAGGT
>UELV01139441.1:0-10819 GCA_900490015.1 Megastigmus stigmatizans
CGTGTATTGTTCGTACCTATACGCACTCTACCATTAGAGTGAATTTAGAATGAATTTTAAGCATACTATAAAACACTCTAATACTAGAGTGATATGGTTCACTCCAATTATTAGATAGCCTTTTACTCTATAAGAGTTACTTTTCACTCAAAACGAAATTAAATGAAACTATAGAGTGGATTTTCACTCTAAATAATTTAGCATGTTGGCTTGGCGCTTTTGTCTTTTGTTGTCCACTGGTTTACGATGCTCTCGTTTATTACCGGCGAACCGTTTCGATTGTTCCTGCGCTTATTAACTCTGAGCTGCGGCTATCGGGGGAAAAAAATGTCTGTTACTACTTACGAATAAATAGAATCGGGTTACGTGTACGCTAAGTTTATTGAAAACTCTCTACAGAGCTATCGAGTAGCAACGAAAGGGAGATAATTTGAAGATTAAATTTATTTTCCATGTAAATTCAGTCGAATAAAAATACACAAGTATAAATCGCAGGAAGGAAGTTTAGACAGTTTTTGAAAACGGAACTTGACCAGTTATGATGTATCGCTTTTGAAGGAATAGCTTAACTCGTAGAATCTTAATTAATCATGTAAATTAAGGATAAGTTTTTTGGATATTTTAGCTTGCAATGTCTTGTATTTATCTATGTATATTATGTAATTGGCGCAATGAAAATTTTAATACACAGACTTTCGCAGGAAGTTTCTTAATTAGCCATCTAGCTTCGGTATATATCACGATCGTGCTTAGCATATTCCAAAGATTAGATGTAATCTATTAATTGCCAAATCATTCTAATAGATATGCTAATAAATCTACTTTCTTATTAGCAATAGTATCAAACGGTGTTCAATTTATTCAACTCATCTTACATTTTTACATATCTGTGCCATTAAGTATTATACATCCATATTTACATTAGCGCTTAACTTTCTTATTCGAATCAGTTGGATTTATTTTGATTTACGATGCCGAAGCATCTAAGGTCAAACTGCAAATATCGTAAGTGTCAAAGGCTTAAGATCGAAAGTCAGGAGTCGAATGGCAAAGGTTGAAGCTCAACGGTATGCAAGATAAAAGGATTGAATATGCCAGATGTCAAAGGTCGATGGTCGAAGTTCAAATTGAGCGTCAGCTGGAACGGCTCGCGTATACAGTATATAAATGCACTGCGCCAGCAATGTCTTTCCATTGTGTTGCTCGCACGGAGATTATATACGCTCGCGGCCTTTTTCTTAACAGGAAGAATTTTCTATTTCCGAATAGGTTTTTAAAATCTAAAATATAATTTGAATGTGAAAATAAATATGAAAAAAGTATTGGAAAAGACTGGAATGTCTGAACATTATACTTTTGTTATTTATACACATATAAGTACATATAATTATCAAAATATTTGATACTTGTTCTAATTATACATTTGCAACTTAGTTTTTGTAGAACTATTGATTAAATAAAATAAATGGCTTTTGCTCTGTGCCACGACGTTTAACCAAATCATTTACAAAACTGTAGTAAGCATTTACAATTCGTGTCTTGCAAGTAGTACTATAGAGAATTAGTAATTATTCGTATAGGACGATATCAGCTATAGGCGCACAAATAATCCAAAAGAATCGAAAATAATAAGAGCGAATCGTTAGAACTAAGTTGGCCAAGACTCAGCTGGAGAGTCGCATAAATAACATAACACTTTCCGCGAGTGTACAAGTCGCTTAATGCGTCTACACGAGGCGTGCGCGTTTCGAGCTCGCGGATCGACGGGGAAGAAAGCGCTAGAGAGCGCGAGAGATAATCGCTCTGAAAATGCGCCTTACTGTTAGACAGAGAGAACAGAGAGAGAGAGAGAGAGAGAGAGCCGCTCGCTCCACGTATACATACAGTTAAGCATTAACCGAAGACACGATTGATAATCGCGCGGATTAAAATTATTGTCGACCAGAACGAGAGAAAGAGAGAGAGAGAGAGAGAGAGAGAGAGAGAGAGAGAGACAGATCGTGTATAGCTATATAGACCGCACTCCTCCACCAATCCCGAGTCCATGCACTCGCTTGCTCGCGTTATATGTACCGCCATTATCTCGGCGGAAGTACAAGCGCGCACGCGACTCTATATACTCGTCTCTCTCTCTCTCTCTCTCTCTCTCTCAGCTCGCTCGACGAGACTCGACCTACGCAAGTACACGCGTAAACGCGATAAGGCATATATAACGCGTGCTGGCAATTAATCGCGTGCATTATGAACGCCGCGTAGATTAATCAAGTCATTGAGAGCTGGCCGAGAGCGCGTACATACGTATATCCAGGTTCTCCCTTTCCACTCGCTCTCCTTATATACACCCCACGTATATACTTACTCTCGCGTACTCGCTCCTTCCATACTGCTGTTGCTGCTGCAGTGTAATGCGTATAAGCGCGTCGACAAATAAATTATGCGCTCGCGCACTCCAACCGCACGACGAAACGTATATTATATATATATATATATATATATACACGGAACAAAACGTCCAAAGAGAAGTGTAGTATTAGTATAAGGTAGCGGCTCTTCAGCGAGCTTTCCATTAAATAAAATAATCTAAACGCGCTCCGTAATAATTCAGTCTTGTAATTGGGAGCTGATGCGTGTGTGCATGCGGTTAGATTTGAACGAAATTGTTTGCAAAGTAAGCTAATCGCTCATGCGCGCGCGGCCGCTTCGAACAAACGCTCAGGAAAGTGTGAGCTTCGGGTTTTAATTGAATACTGCGCTGCACACCGAGGTCGGTTATACGGCCTGTGCTACAGTGTGCAGCGAGCGATTCTTGGGAAGTTTCGACTGTTATTCGAATGAAGCTTTGGGAGTGTATAAATCGTCTTACG
This sequence comes from Megastigmus stigmatizans, assembly GCA_900490015.1. Taxonomy (NCBI): domain Eukaryota; kingdom Metazoa; phylum Arthropoda; class Insecta; order Hymenoptera; family Megastigmidae; genus Megastigmus; species Megastigmus stigmatizans. The sequence continues at coordinate 2,865 of UELV01139441.1, forward strand.
GCGTGCAACTCGCGTAATGGAGTTATTAATAAAACTACACTTTGGCCACTGCTGCTACTGCGTTTATTAACTTTCCTAACTGGACTTGAACGATCGTTTTCATCATAGAATCGGTATGTAATTCGAATGCTCAATTCCTGCATCTTTTCAACCGAAGCGATTACCTAAAGGCTGCAGTATGTATATAGTATATTTTGTCGCCAACCCAAGAAGCTGTAGTTTTGAAAGCTCGCAAAACGGCTGCAATCCGCGGTAATAATCGAATTAGTTGATCGTGCAAGTGGCGACCACAAAAACTGCCCGACGAACAAAAAAAAAGATGCGAAAGCTGAGCGATTGTACATCAGTCGGTCTGCTGCACTTGCCGCTATCTTCGCTCAGATATGTCAGCTTTTGTGTTAATTAACCCCATTGAGATGGCCGTTAAGATAGCATTGTTCGCCCGGTGCCGCCAGCCGCGGGCCGAGATTTTTTTTATACCTCGTACGTGTCCCCCGGGACCTCCGCCGCAGCTTCCATGCCTTTGAGCGCAGACCGGAGCTGACCTCCTCCCCAAAAACCATCATTTCTCTAAGCCCGCACATTTTCGCGCTCTCTTATATAATTTGTACCCTCGCCGCGAACGACTGTTTATTCTTATCTCGGCAGGGCTCGCACGTGCAGCACCAGCAACAGCAGCTCTCGGGAATTTCAGTCCTGCAACCGCGCGGAAGTCGAGTTTTTGATGCTGGAAGAGAGAGAGAGAGAGAGGGAAAGATCGATTCGCCAGATTAGGGACCGCAAGGGCTTATCCGCGTGAAATACCGTGCGCGACGGCGGAGACGGCGGCTTTAACGAGCTGACGACCGACAAGTGTATACATCATCTCCGAGATTCATAGGTTTGCGTAGGAAAAACGTAAAACACCCGCAGCTCTCTTTTGCCTCGTTGCAGCACCTTAAATTAGTTGCGACGAGCTTCGTTCTTCCCACCTTTTTGTTTTCGCTCGAGTCAGTCTCACAGCTTATATCTTATCTTGGCGCTGTATACGATACAGTTTGCGATAGCTGCGCGCGAGCCTAACATTTTTGTTTGGGATTTTGCTCTCCGCTGCGCGACTTTTGCGCGCTTCTGCGATTTGTACACTCGCGATGTTGAGATAACTATTATGCAGCATTGCACTTAAGAGACAGTCGGACTAAAGCTCTTGAAAAAGTGTATTTGGAATGCTCTGTTTATGCTTATTCCACTATGCGCTCGGTTTTTTTTTACAATGTAATAATACCAACGGCAGAATCATTAGATACAGAAACGAAACGACTGTCAATTTAAAACGTTCCATTTGTTCATCAGAATATCTGAGCTGCTTATCCTATTAACATAAATTTGTCAGAATAGGTTCTCTTATTCTAATATAGCTCGGCCGAGATATATATCGACTCGGTGCGCGCGTTTTATCTGGCTCGTGCAAATTTGCCACCACGATTTATTTCAATTCCACGTTCATTAATCAATGATCCGTATCGATGCAAATCGAGCTGTGACGAGGCACATTTTATTCTTTATTTGCAACAAAAGTTTAATACTCCGCCGCGCGGCTCCTTTTTTTGTCTCCTTCTTTCGCTGCTCGCTATATAGCCTAGTTGAAATAAATCGCTGACGAATACATTAGCCGCAATGGCCATTAGGTTTGTCACTTTATTAATGAAAAACCGCGTGAGTCTGCTTGAAATTATTCATAAGGTCGCGTTGCCCCTTAGGCTCTATACGTGCTCGGACATTTGGGGCGCGGTTGCTGCATAAACGTATACGCCTAGATACATTATATATACCTCGGATGTATTAACAAGATCGTTATGAAAAATAATCAAAATTCAGATCCCTTAACGTAACTGGTTTTAAAGAATATTATTATTATTATTATTGTATCTAGAGCTGATCTAAAACTCCTTGATTTTAATTTCTTGAAATAATTCAAGTGCATAACATTATTCTAAATTCTGACTGTATATAGCGAAATGAGAGTTTTTCATACAAAATACATTATGGATATTTCTTTACAATATTATAAGTACACATATGATTAAATAAACATTCACATATATTTATCAGAGTAATAAACCACTTTGTATTAATTTACTGATCGCCGATAAATAACATTTTGCATTTGAATCGTGAAATATTAGATTACTTTTACGATTATACACAATCCAATATTTCACGAGCATGAAAAATGGAGTATTATGAAAATTGAGCAAGCCTGTAGGTAAATTGCAAAATCATTTGAAGTAGGCTAGTAAAAGTGTATAGTTTGAAATTAATTTCATTGAGATTGAATTTTTTTTCGACTATGCACGATTGCTATTCCGATTGCGAAAAAACTACTCGCGAACTTCGATTCCCAGTAGCAGCAAGACCAGATTAAACGTTCTCGCGGCGATCTCGCTAAGTGTATAATAAATGAAGTTTTTTTTTCAATCCGAAATATACCTCCATTCCATGAAATTCAATATAATCCGGTGTTTCGTATAAAAGAAAAGGTAATTCAGTGATCAGCAACATCGATATTCCCACCTAATACTGTAAAAAGACGAAAAAAAGAGTCTTGGTCGATATGCAGGAGTGCGAATAAGCCGCGAGGAGGGCGCCTGGACTGGCGATTCCATTCGCTGTAAAGCCATTCAAGTTTCAAATCTACAGATGTCGTGTCGCGCGCAAATAGCCGTTCCCCGCGATCCTACATAGTCGACTCGTCTCGCCGATGGCGCAGCGCGATAGACGCCACAGCTCAGAGCAGAGAGAGAGAGAGAGAGAGAGAGAGGGATTTTTCCTCGCGCTTCGGACGTTCGGCAAGTGTGCGTGCATATGCGCGCACATATGTATATATGTACACTGTAGGCGCGTGGGCAGACCGGAGCGCGGCGGCGCAGCCTTCCTAAGCTTGTAAAATCGTCTAAGGCGCGAGAGAGGCGCTATAATAAGGAGACTGCAGCCAAGGGAAACTGGATCGCCGCACGAAATCGCAATCTGGTTTTGCCGGGCGTGTGCGCGAGAGAGACAGAGAGAGAGAGAGAGAGAACGAGGCAGAGAAGAGGAGAGGAGAACGAGTGTATAGAGACACGCGTCCGTAGGCGTGGTCCAGCCGAATGATACGTGAATCGTGGAATGCCTCTCTCGCCTCTCTCGCTCAAGATATATGTATATTAGCCGGGACTATCGCGTATTATCATTCGACACGCTATATTTCATGTCGAGCCAAGGCATAAACCTCGTGCCAGGAGCGTGCGACAAAAAGAGCTCGAGATCCTCTCTCTCGCGGAGCTGCGCGAGCGCATTTTTCTCTCTTCTTTTTCTCTCTCTCTCTCTCTCTCTCTCTCTCTCTCTCTCTCTCTCTCTCTCTTCCTGTCGCCATCGTCGAACGACTTTGGATAGAACTGCGAGCGAGAGCGGATAGCGTTAGGTGCAGCGCGAGAGATGCGAGTGATTTAAAACGTCATTGGGAGGAGGGAGAAGGCGTCGCTTCGGCATTTCTTTTTTCCGACTCTGCCGCGTACTCGCATGGTTCTCTTTCTCTCTCTCTCTCTCTCTTGGCCGTTTCAAGACTCGAGCCGCGATAAATTTATGTAAAGCTTTGCCGTAAAACGTTGGGAGTTAGTGTTATGTTTGAACTCCTGTACTTATCCCTTTAATGTATTGCGGATTTTATTTTGCGCGCCGCGGGAAAACCTTATATGGATTTCTGCGTATATACCACAGCCTCGAGTATACGCTACGCGTGTCTAATTCAATCGCACCTATTATCACACCTCTGCGAAATATACCCAGTGATTTAGGGGATGTAAACTTTGCGGAAAATGCCGGATTAGTGCAGCATTTTACGCATGGGATTAACTTTTGTTGTGTCGTGTCTTTAACAATACATTCTGCGAGCTTTCAGGATTATGAGAAAAACATTTATTCCGTAATATATTCAGAATGATATTCAATATTGAGACATTTGTTTAGAAGTGGAAATAGCATTTGTTTGAAAGTATAAAATAACGTATTGGTGGCAATTATTTAGTTACTCCAGCGAAGAGCTGCAGAGACATCCGCTACATGGTCACTCGCAATACCGATAACATATAACCACGATCCCAGTCCCGTGTAATCGATTAAGAAAAAAATCGTCCCGCGAATCAGAAATGCCCGCGTGGCCTGCAGCCTAATCCATTGGGAGCCGCCGCATGAGCGTTAATCGGGCGTTTTCATCACGCAACCCTTTGATCCAGTACACCAGAGAAAAAGCCTGTGCGCAGTCAGATTCTCTCTCTCTCTCTCTTCTCTCGCATAAAGCGCACTCAAGTTTTCAGAATCGAGCCATCAATTCATACCTTATCCTTTTTCACCTACCCAGCAGTCGTCCCGTGTACCAGCACAAGGTATATAATGTATATATATATATATATATGCCTCGGCCGCGCCGAGCCCTCGAATAAGAGATCAAGTTGTGCGCGCGCGGAAAAATTAATGCGCGATATTAAGTCGCGACAAGGGCCGGCCTTAGAATCCCCCATCCCCTCCTACTCCCCCTGCTCCTCGTAGCAGAGGTCATCCTCGCATTGTGCTCGCGCTGCACGGCATCGCACGTGTGCATACACGAGAGGGGAAAAAGGAAGGTGCACTGCAGCAGAGAAACAGATAGATAGAGAGAGAGAGAGAGAGAGAGAGAGAGAGAGAGAGAGAGAGAGAAAGAGAGAAGGTCGGATGCGTCCGACACGGACTAATGACCGGGTGCTCGCGTCGAGGGTTACAGCCACTCTCTCTCTCTCTCAGCTGTGTGCAGTATGCAGAGAGAGAGAGAGAGAGAGAGAGCAGCAGCTGATAAACGCGATACAAGCCCTCGGCTCTGATTCCGCTTTTTCGTTTACAGCTCGGACTCGGCACGCGAGTCTCGTACTCCGCAGCATCCCGCGAGCAGCAGCTCGATTCCGAATGAACGATACGCGCCGCTAAACCAGCTCGCCATTCATTCGCACCGGGAGCTCCTTCTCTCTCTCTCTCTCTCTCTGTGTGTTTTCTTTTCTTCTTCTCCTACACACTGCATATAGGTATACAGAGTTTTTTCGATCCCCCGCCGTATATACTTATATAGAGGGGGAGCGAGCGGTATGGAAATAAGGGGATCGATCGTGGGTAGCTGACAAGCTGCTGATCGAGGATAACGCTGCTGTTGCCGCCGCCGCCGCCACCACCGCTGCGTACCTATATTGAAGGTGAAAAATGACAGCTCGCAATTTAAAGGCTGCTGCGGAGAGACGAGCTGTTGCTGCTGCTGCTGCACTCGGTAGTTTGCGCTTCCAGCTCGGACAAAAAGGTAGAGGATGAGTTTCGAGCGAAGGACACGCGCTCGCACCGCACGACTCACTGCATCGCACGCAGCATAAACGCACAACGCTTTGCGCGCAGCCTTTTCTCATTAGCATCGTAACGCCGCTCCAAGTTATTGCGCTTAATGATAGAGCTGTCGCGAAATATATAGACTACGAGCGCGCGCGCAGCTATACAAGCTTTTTCTCCAGAGAGAGAGAGATGATGAGACTGATCGAGATGATGATGAGGCTGCACCCCGAGCGACTTGTATATAGCATCTCCGGTGCAGTGGTGCAGCTTGTCGCTGGCGCTCTCGAGTAAACGCACATTGTTCGTGGGCAGCTATGAAGAAGGAATCCTGCGTGCATTGAGATGGGCACGTGTCGCCTAGGCGCGCATCCGGCGATAAATTCACCGATCCTCTTTTATGCTTCCAACTGTCCGCGACTTTTTGCGCGACCCCGACTGAACGTGCAGTTCCTACATATACGTATATATATCTTGACATGCGTGTAGGCGAGCTATTACTTGCCACCTGCGGGAATTGGATAATTACGGTTCACTTTGTCTCTAAATTTTTGGTCGAGTCTGCAGAGTGAGCGATTCGAGCTGCGTTAAAAATATTTTTAAAAAAAATTCGATTTCACGGTTTTCATCGATTAGGGTATTAGACTAGAACTTGCACAATCTTTTCGTCCGATGAAAAATTGTAAACACGGTGATGAATATTGCGCGCGGAAGGTGTTTTACGACTTACGATATGTATATAAGATGGTTTGTGCAGTAATAAACTATTTCCACTGCATACCGTGCATCTCAATCTGTATAGCGTATATAAAAAGATGCATGCATAATAGTACAAACTATACATTAACCAATTTAACAATGCAAATTCTTTTACAACCAATCATAGTACAGCTGAAGTATATTATCCGCAATCAACAGCGCTCGCGTCTTCGTTGATCTATTTTCGTATAATAAGGCGATTTAATTTCCAGCATCCTTTTCTTCTATAATTACAATGTACGCGCTATTTATTACCGACCGTTACGCGTACAAGCGCATAAACATCAAGTGCATCTAAATTCTATGTGAAAAAGACCTGTAATTCCAGCCCCCTACGAGATCGTAAAGTATAACCGTAGCCCCTGCAATCTATATAATGAAACTCGCGATGATCCGCAAATCTGTCACTTTCGTTACATCTGCAGCTGTACAAGAGCCCCGAGCATGACATCATTGCTCAAACGATCCCCTAAGACTCGCGATGCAGCATCGCGAACAAAAAAAAAGGTGAAAAGGAAACTGCTGCAGACGGGAATCGGTAACGGCGCACACAATACCGAGCTTTTTCCTCCTCTACTCCTACAACATATAAGCTGTCGCGCTTCTGAAAGGAAAAGGATGAGAGAGTATAGAGGATGTGCATGCAGGGGAGAGAGAAAAAGAAGAGAGAGGGGGAGATCGCAGGAAGCAGCCGAATGAAAGAGAGAAAAGAAGACAGGCGCCGATAAAGCAGTCAGATAGGTTCACCCTCTTGACTCTCGGTCCTTCTGCTGCTGCTACTACCGCGTGATGCTAGTAGCTCCGATCGATATATATCAAGACACGGACGAGAGAAAGAGAGAGAGAGAGAGAGACGGAGGGAGAGACTGCAGCAGAAGCAGCAGAGTCGATCATCGATTGCGGGAATAAGAGTTGATTCGGAAAGTGGCTCGACTAGCTGCGGCTCTCTCTGTCTCTCTCTCTTTCTGCACTCTCTCCCGGCTGCAGCAGAGAGAGAGGGAGGAGGGACTGCGCACCCCGGAGAAATATAATGAAACTCCCGCAATAAATAATGCATCGGTAGCTACCGGTGTGCCATATAACTCATTCCTGCGGGCCAGTGCCAATTCCCCTTCCTACCTTTCCCTCCCTATCCCCCTTCACTCTCTGACTCTCTTACTCGCGTCTCGCGTGCTTATACACAAGGAGACTGAGAGAGCGGAAGAGGAGAGGGACCGCGCGGTATCTCCATTCCTCATACAGCAGCACTGCATCTCCACCCTTTTTCGCCTCAGCGTCTCTCGCGCATCGACCATAAATCCGTGAGCTACTATATATCCGCCGGCCTCCCTCTCTCTCTCCCTCTCTCTCTCTCTAATTGCATTATAAATTGTGGCAAACGCATTCTTATATGAATGCGAGCGTGTATCGCCTCCGCAGATTCCACGCCGAGATTAACGCTGCCGCCGTTGCTGCTGCTGCTGCTCCAAACGATCATCGAGAGAGTAAGAGAGAGAGAGAGAGAGAGAGAGAGAGAGAGAGGAGATGAGGTGGGGAGAGAAAAGAGATTAAACAAGTCGACCGAAAAAGAGTCGCGACTCGCACTCGGCTGCTGCTGTGCTGTTCTTCTGCAGCCTCGTCAAAAGCCTCGCGATCCGGCAGCTACCTGAGACAAGACCCTGCAGTGTATACAGTGGAGCTGTTGAACGACTTAATGCCGTGCAAAATTGATATCGAATGTGGTCTTTTTATTTTGGGATTTCGCGTGTAATGCTGCAGTACGTTGTAGTAAAATAGTAGCCAGTTGGCGGCGCTCTAATCCGACAAGGAAAGCACGCAACACAAGCAAAATATATATA
>UELV01139442.1:0-10285 GCA_900490015.1 Megastigmus stigmatizans
AAATTGGTTTCAAGATAATTGCATAACGGAAAATAGGTAAAAAAGCTAATCAAAAAAAAAAAAAATTTGTTTCTTTTTTTTACACTTAAACTTTATTTTTGAGTAATAAAAAATTATTTTTTTATATTTTGAATGTCACCATTAGAAAGATTGATGAAAAATCTGTAAATTTCATGTGTTCAAAAATTTTTTAGGCCCAAATTTAGCCCATCTAGAGAGCTCTGAAAAAGTGATGAAAAAAGTGTCCACTTGGGCGTTAATGGGTTAATATTAAGTTCTATTTTTTTTTTTTTTTTTGAATAATTTAAATTGTTACAAATTTAATTCACTGAGTAAACCTAGTTACTCTCCTGTCTTTACCGAAATCCGATCCTAATCTCTAACAACCAACCTGGCTTCCTGAGCATCCCGATAGTCCGTAAAAGTAAAACAACCACAATGGAAGATTATTACAATATAGTTCATAACATTGTCAACAAATGGATAGTTTCCAAAATATTAGTGGTCAACAGGTCTTAGATAAGTATATTCTGCAATGTGAAATCACATATTTGACTCTTTGCATCTCGACAACTGGCTATACACGAACCTCGGGCCTATTGGGACTTTTTATCGGGACATCGAGAACTACATCATCACAAAAAAAGGTGGAGAGGATATCGATCGTAGCAGCTAGTGCGAATGTCTACCCAAACAATTAAAAATAATAAATAGCGCAACGCTATTTATTAGTTTTGCAAATAAGTACGAAAATTGGAAACACTACAATATTTTTGCATATAATTTCGAAAATTCAATGTTCACATAGATTTGGTGCCCGTATTTGGTGTTAAGATGCCAACGATAACATCCAAACTAGGAAATTAAACTTGAATTTTCGAATTTGTAATATTTTAATTTAATCAAAAAAAAAAAGCTAAAAATATTACGGCTTAATTCCTAGTTTGGGATTTACCATCTGAATGCTAACATCAAGGGAGAACACCTAACTTATGTGGACTTTGGTAAAAAATTAAAAAATTTTGAAACTTTGTTAGAAAAAACAGCAAATTCAGAAACAGTAAATTATTTATTATATGTTATACACTTGTCCCACGTTGCTATTTGAAGAATGCTACTTTATAACTATTGACAAAAACAGATCACTGAATTAAGGGGATGTGCTATGGTCAGAAAGAATCCTACCATACCGGTTTTGGCATTTAATGAAATATATTAACATAGAGATTAATTTTTCGTGAAAACTCCCTGTCACCATCTCGGTAATGATTACATCACAGACAGAGAGTTTTTTTCCAAAAATTAATCTCTATCTTTATATATTTCGTTAAATTCAAGAACTGGTAAGGTATCTTTCCAGCTATAGCATTTCCTTGTAACCTTTTCATTGAATTATTTCAATGTAACGTTTACTATTTGCCTAGCTGCTTACTTTTCCCTATTCGAAATTTCTTGTAAATTACATTTTAATAAAAAAATTTAAACTAAACTAGCAATGATAAGGCATATGTAAAATTTGCAATTGTTTCATCCTCTTTAGCTATACATAAATTGTGAGCCTTGCACTTGTCATGATGGTTAACAATCTCGAGTATGAAATCGCCATTGCCTGCAGCATAAGAGGTACGAATTTCAGATATACTATTACTCCACTTTCTAAAGTATTTGCAAAACATCAAATGTGACTTTTCAACATATTGGAGCCAATAATAGGCATTGAGCCAACCAGGCTTGAATCTCCCTGACTTTTGGAGCTGTGACTAAGGTTTCTGAAGTGCTCCGCAGAGCATTGACTGAATTACAGATATGCCTTGTCCCAGAACATCAATTCCTGGAGCTTCACCATCGTCCTGCTTCTGTAAGCTTTTGGCAATGAAGTGACGAAGTAAATATTCGGTTTTTAAATGAGAAATCTGACTGACTTGTGAAAGGATCCTGTGAGGCTCTTCTGTAGAGTAATCTAATACAACAGGATAAAGTTGATTTTCGCGAAATATAGTTGCTGGTTTTTCCATAGCTTTGTCACTCTTCCTATCTCTCTGATCCTCTGACTCCGAATTAGTCTGTTAACAGAGAAGGAAAGGATATATGCTTAATCGACACATTTTATCTGCCCATTCTCGATTAGCATTTATTCAGATATTTCATTTTATTCTATCCCTTCCTTCCCTTATCCTATCAGACTGAGTTGAGAATTTTCTTTTCCCACCCATTGAGAGAGGGAAAATTAACAAAACTATGACACAACGTAAACTTGAACCTGCACAAGATCTTGTTACAGAATTACCAAATAGAAGAAATATTTTAATCATTGAGGAAGAAATATCCAACATTTGGAATGAATTACCCAATTAATTTTAAAAATTACAATTTATTTTAAGGGGAATCGAACCAAGAATGACCATCACCTAAACTCGCAGCATTTTTCCAGAAATTTGACTAGATTTTACCAAATAACGTAAATTCGAAGTGACATAATTATTCTTTATTAAAATATGAAGGGTGCTTTCTCCTTGAATGTAGTAAAAATGCTTATAATTATAATATTCTTTAAAAATATATACATAAGAATGGTCATAAAAACCCGTCACTCGAAACAACGCTACAAATTTTTTTTCCAGAAATTAAGCCACGTTTTACAAAATACAATTATCAAGTGCGATAATCATTTTTTACTGAAATTTGAGTATTAATGTTCAATAAATTTGGAAGGTGCTCTTCTCTTTTTTTTGTAAAATATATGTATGAAGTATCTTTCTAGTGACAAAATGTGAGGTTACAGGTCATTTCAGCTCCAACATTCCCTTAAGACTAAAAATTTAAAAATGTTATTCAATGTTGAGAATACACATTTAGAAATAGTTTCTAACAGCAAACACGTTTTTATAATATACTTTGTAAATTCTAATTTGAAAACTAATTATGCACATAAAATCCATGACTTGATAAATTAGAAGCTTAACCCTTTACTGTAATATGGGTCTTACAGGATTTTCAATGCTGCATGATAAACATTCTTAGACACTCAGTTAATAAATATATTTATTATTTAAATATTCCAGTCAAATCATGAATATTATATAAATAATTTTTACAGTTATATTCCAGTTATTTAGTAATTAGCAGGTGTAAAAATGGTTACAAATTGAAATTTATACTTTTTGATTAAATTTTAAATCAAATTAACTATATAATTATTAAATCAATTAAAGATATAATAGGGCTAGTATACCCAATGAATGTACATTTAGCAAACTTTTTATTTTCATAATTTTGTTTCCTTACAGTATAATAATATTAGTTTTATTAAAGTTTTAAATAACAATCTTTTTTTAGTAGAGGAAGAAATAAAAGTAACCAAACTATTAAACAATCTTTAAATATCTGAAAACATCAGTGACATATGTGTATAAACCAAATGTCTATTTATTGGTCAAGGAAATTTTACTTTTAAACTACTTATTATTTATACTTTTTTATGCCAAATAAATCGCGTAGGTATGTACATCCTGTGGTACTTAATTCTGTCCGAACAAATTTTAAAAAATCTTAAAGTGTAGCAACTATCGGAAGCAATATTTTGGTAGGGTGCGTCGCAATTTTACATATTTTGCATTGTACATGGTTAAAGCGCGATTCCAACGCTTCAATCAACCATAAACAATGCGAAATATGTAAGATTGCGATGCGTCCTACCAAAATATTACTTCCGCGTGCAGCCACATTTACAAAATTTTTAAATTTGTTCGGACAGAATTAAGTACCACAGGGTGTACCATTTATGGAATGATATGAAAATACATAAACTTTTAGAAAAATAACTATAAATTAAGCAAAAAGAAATCTTTCACAATCTCATTTACATTTTTCAAAATAGTATACTTTCACTGGTTACACAGTCTCTACACTAGCATGCAGTCACTCTACATTAAAATTCAATTAATATGTATAGGATATTTTTAATAAAAAATAATTATTAACCGTTTTGAACATGAATTTTTTTCCGAAAAGAAAACATGTTCAAAACAATACTAGTATGTATCACGGTCAATTTGTAAGTTAATTTTTGGAATATAATGATTTTTAATATTTTTTTAATTTTGTGTTGTCTTGGTTCCAATTAGTATATGAACTTATCACCCTACTATGGGATATGGAATAGTCCAGTTTGGTCCAATCCATACCATTCTACCAACTAATATAGATGCTTATATTCGTTGATTCTACAAAGACAAAAATTATATTTGTAATTTTATAAAATGTGTGATTTTAATAAAAATTATTAATAAAAGTGTTAAGTAACGTTTCTAATGAATTTTAGTCTCATAATAAATACAATCAATGACTTTGACATTCCCACACCATATAATAATTCAGATAAATGAACATTACACTTACTGAGAGAGAAATATTATCGTGAAACTCTGTCATGTGGTGATCAAGATCCTGCTTGATTGGGGCCTGTGGCTGAGATGATGGAGAAATAGATCGACCTCCATCCTCTAGATCTCCTCCTAATGTATTATTTGACTTTGTAATTGTTGGACTTGACTTGTAACTACACTGAGAAGAGGCCTAAAAACAAAATAATTATATCGTTTATGTGCCCACTTTTAATTTGTTACATATTTTAATACTATCAATGCTACACATGAAAATAATGAATATGATATCTGGTTATTAAAGCTTAAGGAGGCTCTTGCATGAATTTTCATGCACTTAGCTATAATATTTTAATAATTTAAGCTCTGCTAAATCTTATGGTATTCTTTTTTAATCCCCTTCCCGTGCAAATTTTCATAAAATTCGAACTTGAAACTTTTACTCTTTACATGGACTCTTATGGGACTGAGGCAAAAAACTAGTAAAGTTGATTATTTACGAAATATTTATAATTTTTTTAACAATAAAAAATACATGAAATGAAAGAAAAAGGTTTCTCTTTCAGATCACCTATCGTAAGATACTGATAGCCATAGAAAATTTCGAGATATTATCTGACGAAGTAAGTAATACATGTATGTTAAGGTTAAATCATTGTTTTTTGTTCACTTATTGGTTAATTGAAAAAGGGACCAAGTGATATTTATTTATTTTCATTAAAAATATACAATAAACAACCAATGCAATGTTTGTATGAACATTATGCTTTAAAAATCATTTTTTTAATATTAGCGTTCATATTTTTATAATGTTTGACTTCAGTTGTATTCGCAAGAACCTCCTTAATAATAACAGCTGCTTGAAATTACTATTTATCAGTTATAATTTAAGAGATGACAATTCTTTTTTATTCTATAATGATAATATACTTTATCTTAGTAATAATATATATATATATGTACGTATGAAATACTCATAACCTTTGCACAATCATTACATTCTTTCCTAACCTTTCTTCACATGATATTTCCATATTAGTATGGTTTTTTAGTTAGCCATACGAATAAAAAAGATTCACTACAACTGATTAATAATTAAGAATACTAATAATTTCTTTTTCTATATTATGCACCAAAAAGAAAAGCAATTCCAAAATGTTAAGAGGATGCCGAAGTCGCCTGTTTTACCGACATTAGGTTTTTCAAACTTTTCTCTTTAACAAATTAACCAATTCACTTGAAATTTTTAGAGATGATAGAATGATCATAAATAGAATGCGCTCAGCCCAGAAATTTCCGAAAACTAAAATAATATAGAAGCTAGAGAAGAAAATACCAAATTTTTACTGATTTCAACTCAATCCAAGAGATGGCATGATTCTGACTTTGCAATTATATGTCAAATTAAAAATATTATATTTACACAATTAATTGGTAATTTCAGGGCTGAGCGCGCTTCAATTATGATCATTCTATCATCTCCTAAAATTTCAAGTCAATTGGTTAATTTGTTAAAGAATAAAGTTTGAAAAACCTTGTGGGTATTTCGATGTAGTAAGGGCGGGAAATTTAAATTTTTAGTGACTCCGACGTCCCCTTAATAAGCAAATAAATTTGTACATAATTGATCTATTAATAAGTTGATTGACACATACTGAATGTAATTTGCACAATTCATGCAAAATCTATCACCATACAACTATGTCTCTTACTCAAGTTATAAACACAATTTCTAATAAAAAAAGCACTATAGGCATCAACAAAATTAAAAAGGCATTTCAAAAATGCTTATACTAACAACTTTAAGACATACTCCAAATTTGGATTCTGTAAAATATACACAGCTCCTGAGTGGCAGTTTTAAAAGTTCTAGAACTGAATCGCAAATCACTGTAGCACTTTTGATATTCCAATAAATAACAGATTTCAAAATACAAATTCCTTAATAAATTTAAAATTTTCACAAGTTAGTTTTATTTATTTAAACAAGTATTAAACTGTACTTAATATGCACATATTTGTATCTATATATATGAGAAATACATAAATAAATTAAAAACTACTTTTAAAAATGCTGTATAAAGCCAACTTTTATTTTATTCATAAAAATATAAATAAGTTTAAAAACTCAGAAGATTTTAACTATAAAATTTGGAGTTATACGAAAGATCACTGTGACTCATTGCATAAATAATAATCAAATAATGTGTATATTATATGAAATCAAAAAGTTTAAAATAAAAGCTTGAATAGAATTAAAATATCTCAACTTTAAAATCATGTTCAAAATTATTTATGCCAAAAAATCTATAAATATATACGATTAAAGACTTAGACATATCACAAGTATAATAATTTTTTATAAAATTGTTCCATGTATTTATGGAAATCATTGCATATTCGTAAAACAACACAATATATTCTAATGCTAATAAACAGCAAAAATACATGATTTATTTAAAAATTTTTTATCTTATAAAAAAATTAGTAGGATTTTTTATAAAAAGAAATAAAGTTTATAAACTTTTAATTCTACATTCTGAATTCCTGTGAGCAATTATTGTATTTAATTAATATTAAAAAATAAAATAAATTTCCATGCCAATAATATTCTTAACATATGTGTATTGAATATAGAGTAAAACCAATTAAAAGTAACAGTAAAACAATCATTCTATGTCCAGCATAAACAGTAAAATAGTATATTAAAATATCTAAATAAGTACCTGAGAATCAGAGAGAAATCTTTCGCTGGGTGGCCCAGTAAGTGACACATCATAGTTGCCCGAGGTCTTTCGTTTCCTTTTTTTAGGATGACTCTGTATACTTGGAGAGTCTGAATGCCTCACTCCAACCTGTACCTCGGGTTCTGGACTCGGACTTTTATTTTCGCCCTTGTTATTTACACTGTTATCTGAGAGTACCCTGATTTGCAATGCTTCAGCTGTTTTCAGAAACATGGGCAATAGATTTTGACTCACATTAACCTCACCCTTATACATGAAATGTAATAGTGCCTTCATTTCCGTGTCATTGACATCTTTCAGAAAGATAATTGGGTGTGGATGAGTGTTTTGCAAGAAGATGTTCTCGAAGTATGGACTGCAAGCAGACAATATCGTCTGGTGGGCCTTGAAGGTCTCGCCAACACATGCAAGGGTCACGTCGCACAGTGCTTCACGTGCTAGAAGCGAACTCAGGACATCCGTGAGATTGGCCGGATGATTGTTCCAGCGGAGGCAATACTGCTGGTCCATCTTGTTTATCTCCAATCCCAACCCTATAACCAAACTAGCTGTTTTCTCTCCCCTACAGCTACATACCAGTGTGATTGCTCTCTCTTTTTACTTTCTCTCTTTATAGCTATTGACTCAACGAAAATAAATAAGATTTTACTGCAATATTTATATATTCACTGATATACATTGATATTTCAATGCATCAATTCGGTATTTAAAAATGAAAGTTCACAAATAGTATCTATAAATATTAATAAGTTGCGTTACAATTATTTTTTTTAAAAAGTAAAGATAACTATGATTAGTTGAAGATATTGACCTTTAAAAGTCAGTGGATAGGAGAATTATAATACAAAAAATTCCCATGGTTTTGCCAATATTTCAAGCCTTTTATTTAAGCTCTTGTTCAGGGTGATTAAGCATCATTTAAATTACTTACCTATACATTGATATATTAGAAGTTGAATTGGTCAAACATCAACATATAACTAATGTAAACGATGCTTAATTTTCTTAAAGACAAGGTTAAATAAGTCTCGAAATATTAACAAAATTAACTTTTTTACATTATAATTTATCCCACTCGTGTTTCTCATAGAGGTCGATACTATCAACTAATCCTAATTATATTGAAAGTACAAGCGATAAATTGTTACTACATTTTAAAAGAAATTACTTCAAAGTCACTACACAGATCATGTAAGTTAAGACTTGCAAATTAATCTCATAGGTAAACGTTAATAATAGTGTAAGTAGTGCAAAGCTTGTCCCTGAATAAAAAAAAAAAGGTAATTCGTAAAAAATTATGTATTGCCAGTGTCACGCTCTTGAAATATCGAAGGACATAAAAACAAAGCAAAATATTTTACACTCATATACACACAGATTTTGAAAATATTTCAAAACTTTGGAAAAACTATTTTTATATAATTTCTCTAGTATAAGTATAACGCACCTACATACAAAATTGAGGTCTCACAATTCTTCTATATGCGTCTATGCGGTATTTTCGTTGAGCCGCGAGCGTACGGTATAAAAATTCGCAAATACCTACATCCGTGACTAAAATAATAAACTATAGGTATATGCGTGCAAATAAAAAAATAATGAAAAATAAATAATATATACGAAGCTCGCTGAGACGCGAAGCTCACGCGTGTTGTGCGAAGGGCGCGATATATCTAGACTATCTGTCTTTCTCTTTCTGTGTGTGGCTCCAGCTCGTGCTCTTTCTCTCTCTCTCTCTCTCTCTCTCTCTGATGCATGCGCACAAGAGAGTAACAAGCTTAACAGAAAATAAAGGGAAAAAACGGAGACACGCACTTTACCTATACACCGACAAGGCACATATACACGCATATACGAATACGTCGTTGGTTCTGCTCGGCCCCAGGAATTTTCCCGCAACTCAACTCTTCTCTCTCTCCACTCCGCTCTTTCTAAGCTCCACGAGACTATAACTACACGTCCTCCACGCTTCTGCAAATGTGCCACATTGCAGTATAACTGTAAAACCCTTCAGGGTTCACGGCGCGCTACTATGCGTGCCGAAAACATTTTTTCGCATAACCTCGCAGCAGCAGCGGCGCGTTGTCCCTCCTCTCTTTTCATCTTTTTCCTCCCCACCCCCCTTTCTCTGTCATTCACTCTTCCCCTCGCCTTTTCGCTCGAGCATGCGAGTGCGCCTACATAACCTTCTCCCTCTCCTTCCGTCTGTCTCGCATACGGCCTTACGGCCTGCTGCTCTGCATGCTGTTTCCAGCCGTGAGCAGTTAAGAGAATAGAGATGCGACAACAATACAGCATGCAGCGTAATCTGACGATTCGCCACGGACCGTTTCGTGACCATCACCATAGTCTCTGCTCCAGTGAGGAATCAGAGGAATTCAGTGATCATAAAAGTAGCCAGTGATGATAAAAGTAGCCGAATTCGACTACGGCATAGTTCACGGGCTCGGAGCGCGGAGGTTGGCAGCCCTACCTGCTGCGAGGAGCAGTACCGAAACATGAAGGTATGGAGAAGCAGCTTTAACTTTTTTTGTCCAACAGTCTTGATTCAAAATAAGTAAAATTAAATAAAGAGTGTTGTGGTGTGGTCTACAGATGAAAAATGTGACAAGGGAAAATGTATGTACAGTATTTATTTAAATTTATATTTATATTTTAGTAAAAATTATTGGCTATAATATACACTTATATCTGTTATTGAATTTAATGGATATGATATGTATTAGTTTAATTTTTAGCATTTAAACTAATTAAAACCGCGTATTATAAAAATAATTATGGAAGTAAAAAATAAATTTTTAAGGAATAGAAATTATTATTTAACAAATTGTATACAGATACTTTTTATTAATAATTTTTAACAAGTTTCAATATAACCTAAGACAAATTATAATGACAAATTACAATATATCACGTTTTTTTTATTATTTATATTAATCAGCACTAAACAAAATTATATAATTGATGATACTATATAACTGACGTTTAACAAGCAGGTAATATATACATATAGGTATAGTCATATATTAAGGTGATGTGCGACCCTCGGAAAGATTCCTACCTTACCGGTAGTGTCCGTAATTTCGTATTGAACAAAATATATAAAGATAGCTATTAATTTTCGGAAAAAACGCTCTGTTACGACCTCAGAAATGA